>CATKWJ010000766.1:0-19128 GCA_949825065.1 Odontocerum albicorne
ATATATATATATATATATATATATGTTATATTTTCACGGAGAGGAGTATACGTTGAATATTCTTCTGGAGTACTCCATGTAGTCATCATGGTTGTCTTTATATTCCAATATTTCGTCCTGGATTACACCAAAACATCATCAGGGAAAATATTGATTTAGAATTGACTTTCTGTCAAAATTTCTAAATTTAAAAATAAAATTTCAAAATTTCAACATTTCTGTCATTTGAGTGTAAGGCGGGGTAGAAGAAGATCAATGAAAGTATGATTGGATCAAGTGAAAGAAGGAAACTTAAAAATCGTAGTTGTATGAGGTGTGTAGATTGTAGAAGAGGTGAAGGATGTGTGTTGATATGTGACAATGTAGGTTTATTAATTTTTAAGAAACTTGAAAAAATATGTAAATTAATACTTTATTGATTCAATTTATTTTGTGTACGAGCATATCAAGTAACACACTGTTTTTTTTTTTATTTTAATGGCTTGACCAGCAAGTAACAAATAGTTTTTTTATTTATAAAACGCACGTTCTTTCCCTAAGAAACCATTACCTTTTTCTTGTATTTATTTTTGAATCGCGATGTTTCATGCAAAGAATGGCATCAGAAGAGTTTCAATTCGTTTTGTGAACCGCGTAGCCTAATAGCCAATTCTACCCCTGAACAATCTTCGATATTATTTTTTACATTGGATATCTATCTCTTAAACAATATTCTTATTGTAGAAGTATTATGCGAGTTCAACATTTTCATAAAGATGTTGAAAAAAGTGGTATTCAATTTGAATATTTTATAAAAATAATAATATATTGTTTGACACCTTACCTTTCTTTAAGGTAAAAAAATCTATTTTTCCAGAAGTTTCCTCCAATTCCCTTTTTTACTGTTTAATTTATGTTTTTGAGCTCCATGTGGTGATATGTTTTTGTACATTCTGACTGGAAGATCTTATACAATTATTGTCTATTTATTTATTCGTATGGCTCTCATCAACATTTTCAAATTGGTTATACGGGCATTTTGAAGACTATGATTTTCTTCAGCCACAATATTCAAGCCTTCTGGTAAAGAACCTCTGGTAAATAAGCAAATAACACAATATAGTTCCCCATCCTACGTGTTTGAAATATAACCGCTGGTGGACAGGCAATCATACGCGCACACGTCTAGTGCTTGCAAATATTGTTATCAGACGAACTCTTAACATAAACCAGATTGTGACCCTTTTTATATTTTTTTCGAGTGTCATCGGGAATCAAATCCGAAGCCCGTAGTTAAAAAATAAGTATTTTACCAACTTTACCACAAACTTCATAAGACGGTGTATGTACACATATTAAAAATAAGAAAAAAAATGTATGAAAAGTGAATTGATGTAATCTTTTAATTAAAGTATCATATGCTAGACAATATGCAACAAACGTAAGGTTGTCGGACGCTGTAGTTTAATTTTTAACATTCATATTAAGCAAGCGGGCGTCCCAGGTTCGATTCCTAACGGATACTTATGGACTAATTTTACTTTATGAAAGAAAAAAATTCAAATTTGTTCATTTCAGAATGTAACTGACCAATTTGTATCAAGCTGGTTCAGTGAATAATTTCACTGCTTGGTCACCGAGTATTTTCAAAAAGCACACTGTTCCAAGATAATAACATACAGCTACTTCGGCTATCAAGACTGGCATAATTCATTAAGGTGATGGATATTGGTGAAAAAATGAAAAAATATTTATCGATGTGTATTTTATTGTATAATTATTTTTTTCTTTATTATTTTCCACTTTTCAGCATATTTTTTCCATAATATAGTCAACTTATTTAACTATTCATATACTGACATTAAATGTCATAACCAATAAATATTATGTGTTAAACAATTAATTTTATTTTAATAAACAAAGATACACGATTTCAGCACTCTTGAGTTATTATTTTATAACGAAACAACGTTACACAAGACTACTTATAAATATATTTATTTTGATTTCACAAACTTTTTCAGTGGATTCATAGCACGACGGCACATTTTTATTGATTCAGATAAAAATGTTGATTCATTCAATCGTATGGTGCCCAAATTGGTAAAGTTGACTTATTGAAAAACGTGACATAAAAACAAACTTGGCCTCGGTCTCAGTAATTTAACCATCAAGTAAAGAATCACTGAACTGGACAGAGAACTCACAGTTTGTCGTCGCACATGTTTATTATATTACCGCGCGAGAATATGCAACAAAACTCGCCAACATCTAGTGCGTGTTTGTGATCACTTACTCAACTGGGTAATTTTTTAAATTTTTTTGGGTACCATACGAATTAAATCTGAAACCCCCGAGTGGAAATTAGACGTCTCATGAACTATGTCACAAAGGGCTAAAAAAGAGATAAAAAGCGTCCACTCACATGTGTTTTAGGACGTTTGTACCAGCACTGTTAAAGCTTTTTCTGGAATCTCCGTCAAGACCTTCACGTGACTAGCTTTTATGATATTAATATAAAATTATTGTATAGTATGTACTCGTATTTTGGTCACAAGAAAAAATAAGTATACAACACCCTCATGAGAAATTTAATGAATTTCAAAATTAATGTTTTTATTTTCAATAACTGAAATGTTCAAATATATGTATAAAATAAACCTTTTCATACGATGTAATTTCAAGTCAAAAAAAACTTACAAATTAAAATCAATAATCCTTTATTCTTTTGCTTAATGCTTCATTCTAATAAAACTTTAAACCTACTGGAATATACAATATTAAGTTAACAAGAACCCGGAAACTCATTATTTAAATAAGCAAAATAAAAAAAAACAACCAAGTAGTAATGTGCTTAAACACAGCAAACTTTCCGTTTTTATAAAACTTTTTTCCATAAAACGCGAGGCAAAGAAAATGGCACCTTCAGACAAAATGGCCACTGATCGGTAAATGACAAAAGTTTTAGCAAAAGAGACGCGATTTTCTGAAATGGGACCAATTTAAAACGTTGATACCCAACGGTAAACGTTGAATTTTAATAAAAATCATATGACTTTTTCAATAATCCTCGGCGTGACATGATTTTTATTTATTCCGAAGGAGTAAACGATCCCAAACATTAACATCTACGTCTTTGAAACGACCTTAAAGGCTTACCATGAAACTTTCCAAATGGGAGAAAGACGATTTGAGAAAGTAGGGCTTATTTTTATACGCTTTCTATTTAATAAATTTAGCATCGTGTGTACTTAATGTAATCTCCAAGAAAATAAAATGGAATACTATTTAATAATGATTTGTCGATGTGATGAATTTTGATTATATTTAATTTAAGTAAAAAGATTCAAACAAATAAAATGGGAAGTTATATAAAAATATCGAACACATAAAATTTGAAAATGTGGTTTTCACGTGGCAAATAAATTTTCATAGGCAACATGCAGTGCTGGAAAATAAGAAAATTTAATGCAAAAACCATGGAAGTACTTTTTTGGTAACAAGAACTTCACAATAAATCGGAATTAAAAAATACGTTCAAAATGTTGATAACTCAATACCAATACATTTATGAGCTATTGGTGTATATTAATTAGATTGTAAGTTATAATATCAATTCCAAATTATCTTTCCAAGTATACAGCCCCACCCACTTTCCAACATATTTTAGTTCGAATTTTAAGTTTCACAACTCCTACACAGAAGGACAATATATTTAGACTTCAAAAGTTAGCAATAAAAATCAAATCAATGAATTCTTCAAAACAGTTTATAAAAAATCATGCAACACATTAAAAATAACATTTTAAATTTGATACTGAATAAATTGTTTTCGAGATTTTCTTAAAGAAATCAAAAATGCAGTTACCAAACTTCGAAACTAAATAAATGGCTCATATATTTATGAACACATATATTCAGTGGAATAACACACAAAAACGCAAGAAAAAATGTAGAATATTCACAATCGATCTAATAAAACTTAAGTTTTTTATAAGATAACATATATGTTATAAAAATGTAGGGAGTGGCATTTATCAACACGGGCATCATACACATAGAATGTAAAAAGTGATACTTTTTTTTATTCCCTTTTTTCTTTGATTTGTGAAAGAAGTTAGTTCATATCTCAAATTTTTTTTTTATCGAATTTAGTAAGAAAATCTACGCACCATTTCAACTCTGTATAAAAGAAGTACAAAAAATGTCCGAGTTTCGAGCCATATGGCGACAATCCAAATTGTTGCAGCTCTATTTTCTAGGCAATTCTATATTCTTTCTGGCCGGAAATGGTCCGCTTGCAATTTCTTAATGTACGACAGTTGGAGCACAAAGGCAAATATCTATCTGAAGTCAGATAACGTCCGACCGTTTCAGTTATAGAATATTCATTTTCCTTTTCGGAACCAAAATTCACGAAAATAAATTGTCATATACGAAATATTGCGGGACTGCCTTGAACCAGATCCATATCTAATTCAGATTTTATTTAATTCGGCGTACATCAGTCTTATTTCTCGCGCATTTTTTCTCTTTTCTCTTTTCAATGTGAAATTTAATGCTTAGTCCTTGATCATATACGAAAAACTCATCCTCTTTTATTAATGTTATTCCGATATAAGTGTTTAACAGATTTATATTTTTGAACGAAAGCAATACTTGCAAGCAAGAATATAAATAATTAAGGCATTGAATTTATGGGAAAACGAGGATTTATTTTCAATTATGTATGTTACATATAAACGGTTTTATCTTAGTGTGTATTATGTTGAAATACATAGGGACGGTTTTTACATATTTATTGTATTTTGTATTAAATATGTTGATGTTGAGTTTTTAAGCACTCATTAATGTTGAATTGAAATTTTGTACATAATTTAAAAAAGAGGTTATATAATTTCCTTACACCACAATTTGATCACCCAAAAACGCCTTTTGACAAAATATGGAACAATTATGATATTGGTAATATAAAAGGAAGATTGTTTAATTTAAATTTATTCAGATATCAAATAAATGTAAAACATACAATGTAAATCAGGTAACATATCAGATATTAAACATGATAAATCCACACAGTGAATATGCAGTCATTGCTACAGAAATATCGACAGATTACTATTAAAAAACTTAGAATTAAGAATCTGGCGTTTTAGAATGGGAGATGAAAGATACATCAGAAACAAAAAGATATGACGTAAATGCCACTTACAGGTAAAAAATATGATGACTCATGAATCATAATTTAGTAAGCTAACACGCATATCCACCTTAGCTTTATAATAAAACATATCACCGGCACTAAAAATTGCTCTACAACTTACTAAGAAAGCCCGACTGACGAACACCTGTGTCGCGGTTACTCAGTACCTACAATGAGTGGACTCGAATAAGAAGCATGGATCTTGAACAATGCCTTGAAAAATAAGTTCAATGAAACATCTTCTATTTCATTGTTCGATCGTTATTATGTTACAATATTGTAATATATGTCAAAACATTACAGGCAAGAATGTCGCTGCCTGTTATCCGATGAATAGTTGATTTGTTAATTATCGGTATCCAATTTTAAATTTTTTTTCATATCTCAATTAACCGAAATGAATTCAATAGCCCTTTTCAATTAAAATCCCAGCGTACTTCGAGTAAAATGTTGTTACGTAAAAGCGCTATATAAGTCATGAATTTATTATTATTATTTATAATCGGAATAACAGAATTATTTATATGTGCAGTCCCACAATGTTCTAATTGAATTATTTTTAACTTGAATCAATATTTTTGTTGCAAATACAAAAAAAAATATCAGCACTAAATAAAGTCCGCTTTCACAAAACATTAAGCGAAATCCTCAAAGTAAAGATAATTTCTACTGACCAAGCGGGTATATAGGTACTCTTTTCCTCCGGGTTCAGTTGCATTAGCCCGCATTCCTCTGAATCTCTCCATTTAAAAATAAATTGCCCACTACTTATCTTTTACTCCGGAGGGGCTTTAGATAAATATAGGATGTGAACGTTCAAGACAGATGCTTCACTGCACTTTGCTTTGGACCGTTCTTTAACAGTGCAAACCAAATGACCTCCTTTCACACGACGGCCAAACGAAATGTTGCACAATTTGCGAATGTTTCGTTTGTGCATCCAAAGAAACAAATTTTCATTAATCTTTTCTATGGAATCGCGTTTTGAATGAGTAACCTTTTAAAAATCTTCAAGTATGTTTTTAATAAAAAAAAAACAAACACACTTATTAATAATTAGTAAAAAGAGCCCTGTAATTCAAACATATGTAAAGGCTTTCGTGGTTAATATTATCTAAGTTAGAAGGTTTTTCGGAGTTTATGCTGCGTTTTTTGTGGCTCAAAGCCACAGAAACGCGGTATGAATTCTGAAAGATCTAACCAAAACAATGTTATATTTATTGAATATTTATTAACTAACTCGATCCAATGTGTAATATGGTTGTTTAAGTGATGTTCAAATGTATCATTCTTTATTTCAGTCAGTATAAAGTAACCATAATTATAAAACCAGTATAAAGTAACAATGTTCTAAAACGAAAATTAAATTGAATGAGTCAAGTAGTGGTTATTTTATAATTCCTATCAAAATTACAGTTCAAAAGAAAATATCAATATCAATACATTTTAAATAAAGTTATATTAAATTATTTTGATCTTAAAAAAATGTTTTAATTTAATACAAATAATGAATAAAATTCAAAAGTGATTTTTCAAAACAAATGCATAAGCTTTATTCAATAGTCTTTATATAAATAAAATTATGATTAAACTAATAAAAAATATGTAATTTCATTGTTATCAAACCCAATGGGTCTTTTCCTTCGAGAATCCCCAAAAATATTTTAAAATCCCATTTCGTTAAAGAAAAAACTAAATTTATCTCCCAGTTCGGCTCCAAAATAAATCCACCTTATAAATTAAACGCACACATTAAGCTCCTGAATTCTAACATACTGAAAAGCTTTCACCCTCGACACTTATCCAAAAGGATACAAAGGCCCAACGCCTGTAAGTATATAACCGTTCTATGTATGTTGTGTACTACTCTAAGCTCTCCTAAAAGCTTTAACCGGAAGTTGAATCATTCCCATTCCTTAAAACTTTAGTTTTTGCTCAGTATATATATTGCTTGATCGCACAACCCCTGAGACGGTTTTTTTTTTCGTTTAAAACCTGTCTCACGTTTGACACCGATATTAGAAAAATCGGTCAAATTTTAGAAGAAAAAATTCAGTAATATTTTGTCCTTAGTATTATTTCATGTACGAATTCTGGTAAAATATTAAATGTTTTCTGTTTTTCCTCATTGAAAAATATTTGAAATTGTTTCAACGTTATATTTCTTTAAAAATAATTAAAGATTAGTAAATATATATTTTTAACAAAAAAATTAAATGATTTTTAATCAAATGCTTATGATAGATAACGCATTTTTTCCCCTATGTCCAAAAGCACGAAGAGAATTTGGACATTTGGGAAAAAACTTAATATTCAGCAATACGTATCCGTATCAATGCTTCAAGACTATGATATTATCATCAGTGTGAGAAATTATGGTTAATAAGAACAAAAAGATCGAAATAGATACTAAAAAAATAATATACGTATTTTATCCTCAGTGAGATTCAGGCAAAAGCCTAGTTTACTGGGGATACGACAAATGAAAGGCAACAAACCCAGATCCATTAAAATTGTATGTCCAAATCAAATTACCTGTTTTTTTCTCAAATTGTGTATATTTCTTGTCATGTGTAATAATAAATAAATACAAATAAATAAAAGCTATCACATAAAACAACATGTTTCAAGTAAAAAAAAACGAAAAACAGCGATGATTGTTAGTAATTCGTTAGTTAGATACATCGAATGCTCACTAAAACAATTTTACTAGTCAACATGTAAAAACTAGTTTCTCATCATGAAATACGCCCTTTTAATCACAGCCACCCTGATTAAGACATGGAATTCTCCGTGTGTTATCATTTCAGAGGTCTAGTATTTATTTGTCGCACTTAGAGCCTTGAAAGCATATGTACCTTAATCTCAAATATGCCATCCGCACACCGTTTAGCAACATTAACGTGTATTTACCTTTGTCCTCCCGTACCTTATCTCGCTGAGACCCAGACTTGGCGAGGCCTTAACAAACCCTATCGCAATTTTCAGTAAACAAGAACAATCTTAACGCTATCGTGTTATGTAAACGAACGGGTTCGGACAAAGCTGTTATCAATTTAATTTGACGGCATTTTGATACGTACATTCCTGTCAAAATATTTTTATGGTTGCGTTTAGACAAGAAATATTTTAATTTAATAAATTATAATTATTTATAAAACAAAAAAAATTGTAAACGAGGACTTGGCTTTAATTCACAAGACTTTTCTACCTTATATTAACAAGACCAAAACAGTTATATAATTCCCTTATGTTTTGATGGTGTGTATATTTATGAAATTATTTTTTCGTTGGTAATTTAGCTGACTGCCTTGTGTCAGATTTTTTGTCGATTCTACAGGTACTTTGACATTACAGTTCTCCGAAAATCATACTTGGAACAAATTTCCAAAATAAATTGTACTTCTTCCAAGGTACCACTTGATTTGCAGAGCAGGAAAAATGTGAGATCTTTCAAACACAATTTGTTTTAAAAGGGTGACATTTTATTTTAAAAATGCGAGCAAACTGTGTGAAATAAATTTTGTCTAGAATGCCTTAAAACAGAAAATTTGAATTGTTTCATTAAGTTTCTTAAATCAATGTAATCATTGTATTGCCTTAAATCAGCCTTTCGTGCTCAGGGTTTATATCCCTTTATTGAACTCAAGTGCCTTACCAAACAATTTCCGCTACGTTTCTTATTTATTTCTTATTTGTTCCATTCTTGCTATAATACTCGTTATTATAATTTACTTATTTAGACCGAGATACAAACATAAAGTTAAAATGTCATATAATTATAAAATATTCTTGTATTATTAACAGAATTGCGCTAAGAAAATTTAATTTTGATCTTTCTGAGGAAGGAAAATTAAGTTTTGAAAATCTACGATCTATTTTACAATAACTGATTTCGTCAAGATGGTTTCTTTTATCGAAAAAATTGACAATTTTTCAAGCAAATCATAATGGCGGATTTCATTACAATGTCCGAGATAATAACACATTTTTAATTCAATACATTTTCATCTGCATTTGTAGAGTAGATATCTTGTCATTTTTTATGTATTATTTCCGTCTGGTTTCCTATTTTGGCCGCTCACCCACCATGTGTTCTTCGGTATTATGTAGTCATAAATAAATAAAAGAAAGAGATTTTTTTTTATAAATATTCGATAGTTTTTTTTCACGTATAATATGAAATAATGAAAATTAGATAGTAACGGATTTAATTAAAATATAACTTAATTAATGTAAAATTACACATTTTCGTCAAAAACGTCAGGTAATTTGGATAATTGTTTGTAATTAAACCTATGTTTGTAATAATTAACCAAAAAAAAAACATTTCATTATAAAATAATATTGCTACATATGTTATATTGTGTTATATTAAAGTGTTTAATATTATGTTCCAGATTAGAGTATATGCTTAAAAAGTCGAAGTAGATAGATATTGACAGTGAGATGTCAAAATTTCAAAATAAAAATTAAATAAACATTTATGAGAACTGTGTTTAAAAAAAAATGGTTGGAATTCAATGTTTTTTTTTCTTATTAACCATCACAATAATTGTAAATGTTATGGTTAATTAGACGTTGTAAAAATATTAGTTCTGTTTGACGTTATGAAAACTTTTTTGACGTTATGAAAATATTAGTTCTGCAATTTTTTTTCAATTTTCTGATTTATGTTGTTTTGGGTTTTCTCATTTAAATTTTATATTTAGAATTGTGATTATTTTATGGAGCGATAAACACATAACTATTTTACGTAGAATATAAAATAAACAGACTCAAAATCAAATTCAAGCAAAACAAACAGACCAAATGAAAAAGCATCGTAAATTTGCTTAGGTATAATCAGAATGACAATGAGTTGACACAACAATGTGCAAATAACAAGCCCCTGATTCTCAAAGTGAACCAACCCTTGTAATTAAATCAATTTGAATATCGTTTATATTTATGTTGAACTATTTTCCCTTGGTAATGTTTCTGACACGTTAGTATCGTAATTTATACAAAACAAGACAAATATAAAAAGTTCATTTATCAACGAGTTTGGTCAGAACATAGTTAGAATCGAAATAAACATTTACTACTTATCTAAATCAAACTATCTTATTGCAGTTATTTTGTGTGATCAATTCAATCTTTCTTTTGCATTGGTTTTAAAGATTTGTTACCGTGTTGTGTTGACTTTAATGATTCCCGACGTTGCGAAGGCATTGAATCATTCATCCTCAGGGCAATTAAAATGATATCCATTTTAATTGCTAGTGGTTTTGACATCGCTCTGAGGATGAAGGCTGCAACGCTTTCGAAACGTTGAAACTTTTGAAACAACTCCTTGAAACATTTTAGACTAATAAAAGATTATTATATTCATGTGATGACGCTGAATGATAAATTCAGTGAGACTCGGTATGGAACCTTAAGTATTTTTTAAGTATTCAAAATTTTATCAACATATGTCGCAACAATTTTTTTCTGATTCATCTCTATGCAATTAAGTTATTCAAATAGATTTATCTGTTTTTTTTAAATTCATTTTCTGTATGTGTCTCCTATTGGTACCCATTATTTAAGAGGTGCAATATTCATTTTGACAGAAATTACAAAGGAATTAAAGTTTAAAGAAAATAATATAATAATTAAAGAAAGATATAATGATAACAACACCAAAGTCACGTACATAGCAGGGTCGACACGTTTTATTAAAAACCAAATATAATTTTTAATTCAGATGGTTTTTGTGATTATTTTTTTTGTCCCCAATTTATATATCGAGGGCGATCTCCGTAGCCTAGTTGGTAAGATGCCTGTCTTCGAACGATCATGCCGTGCCCGAAGGTCACAGAATCAATTAATATATCAAGGGTGATCTCCGTAGCCTAGTTGGTAAGATGCCTGTCTTCGAACAATCATGCCGTGCCCGAAGGCTGCAGAATCAATTCCCTTTGATACCAAAATTTCAAAAAAGGTTTCTGTCTAGTTTTCCCTTGACATCCTTGTATTGATTAAAAAAAAAGCTCTTTTACATCCTTGTATTAGTTGTAAAAAAAAATCCAAATGGCAATAAACCCTGTCGGGTTATACTTTATACAATAAAAGTGTAATACGATACACATTTATGTGCATGTTACAATCAATTATCTTTGATTTGTGTATTCTTTCATAATTGATTCCATAACTCTATGATTTTGATGACTTCTCTTTTCAATGTGTTTTCTTTTCCTTTGCCTTAGCATGTGTGTATGGTTGCGGGGTAAATATTATATTTGTATGCTATTTTCTTTTTATCGGTGAGCCTATATATTTTTGAATTGAATTGATTCTATTGACTGCTTATTTATTATCACTTTTTTTGTTTTTAATTCACATGTACAAGAGTGTGGGCTGAAAAACATCCGATATCCCTGTAGCCGGGCTTGTTCTCTAAAAGTGGGGGTGAATCTCGACTGTGGGGATGTTTTAATATGAGCCCATACCTTTTGAAAGCTTATCTTTCAAATGTATTTTCTTCTCCTTTTTCTTGAAATAACGTGTATATCTAGGATATATGTTATGTATATACACATATGTACATAATATGTTACTATCAATAAACCTAAATTGATTTATTTTATTTTTATGTTTTACAATAAAAGTATAACATAATGCGTGTATATGTATCTAAAATAATCAATTATCTTTAATCTGTTTATTATTTCATGATTAATTCCAAATCTTCATAATTTGGATGTTATACAATGGAAGTGTAATACAATACGCATATATGTGGATGTTACAATTGTCCATTTTTTTCATCAATGAATTGACACATATCTATATGATTTTGATGCTCGACAGCCCTCAAAAATATTACACAAATTTCCAAAAATTCTTCCTTCGTTAGCTCAAATCACACATGCAAATTTTCCCTTTATTCCACCTCATACATTCTGCACCTGACACCCTTTCGAATGTCATTTCCATACCAATTACTGCAAAAGGATTAATTTATAATTTATATGACCGCCCACCGGCTGCGTCTCCCGACATTTGGCCACAGTTTGGGAACACCTCTAGTGTTAATTAGGAAAGTTTGCGTTGGCGTCAGTGTCGCATGGCACTACATTCAGGGGCGCCAACGATACTAGGGTCAAATCTGATCATATGAATTCTCCAATATAGTTAAAGACGTGTTTTTCATTATATGGCGTTTTTTACTTTCAAGATTTTTTATTCATGAGAACGTCGCGTGGAGTTGTAGAAAAACAATGAATGATATAATTAGCAAAAAGAACAATAATTAAATAATAACATATTTAAAACATAATCAATACAAGTAGTATAGAAGGTACAAAATTTTGGAAAGATTTATAATACGTCAAAAGGAGGTAAAAGTGAAAAGCCTTAATAATCTGGTCGTATGGACATTGTAAAAGCGACGTGTACCCAGAAAGCACTAAGTGCATAATGTTCTCTTTGCATACGAATAATCTGTAGAACGAATGGGTGAAGAAAGAATAACAAATATACAGTGCAAATGTGTGTGGAAGGCATAGAAGAAGAACACCAAGAAAAATATGGTTGTATCAAGAGAATGTATGGACAGAAGGAAATTTAAAAGGTCAAAAACATTGTAGGAGATCTATGAGAAAGTGTATAGATGTAGAACGGTCAAAAAATGTGTGTAGCGAAATAAAATTTGATACTCTGTCAATTTTGCCTACCCTTTCAAGAAGATTATATGTATTTAATCACATTTTTTTAAATATCAATTCAGTATACTTGATTACTATACCTAGCAGAACCTCTGATTAAAACCTCCCTGCAAAGGGGAAGTTTATTCTCAAAAATCCCTTAAGATAAGAGTAACAACACTCTCAAACAACAAACAAACGCCACAAGTACGCAATACAAACACCGAATATAATATTTAATTTAAAACTTTTTTCATATACTCGTATATTTTCACTTGATCACAAAATAATTCTTCTGTCCAATAAACGATTACTTATTTATGTGTTCGGGAAAAAAAATGACAAATGTGTATACTTGTCCTTACAAAATAATTTTTCTTTTAGTTTTTTTTTGACATACAACCACGAATGTATGAAATTGTAGTAATTAAAGTAATTTGATACAACTTGTTTATTTAATTTTTATGTAAAAAAATGTAAAAATTATAAGATGTTTCTTACATTTAAACACAAAATAAAATATTTGGAATCGAAATTAAATGAAATCTTACATTTTGAACGGTTCAATAGTCTAGGAAGATTCAGATTATATTAGCATTTTATAACGTTGCGTTTATATTCATCACATAAATACATCTGATTATAATGAAATCTATAACCAGGAGTATACTCGTAGAGGGCAATTGTGTGTTTATTATGCACAACGTGTTTCAACTAAATGTGCAGGTCCAGTTTAATTTTATCAGATATTCTAATGGATAAGAAGGCTAAATATGCATCAGCCTTTCTCTGGAAGGTTTTTTTTGTTGTAAAAAGCAATACCTATTAAAATAAATTTAAAACAGCTTAATAACCAAACTTAAAATTCTCATTGTTAATTTATGATTGTAAAATAAGTTTGAAAGCGGAATCGGGATGCAAATGTGCTTAATAAACGAGACAACTATCATAAGCACTTAAAAGTAAGATAACCATTAGACTCAAAACCCTATTTTACATTGGAATTAGACAAATCGACTTGTCTTTTAGATATTTGTTTACTTAATTCATCACGATAGCTTCACGGTTTTATTTTTACAAAATAAGATAAACAAAACAAATAAAAATCACAAAATTTATGTTCAATATACCATGTACAATATACCATGTACAATAACGCGAGGATATCGGGAAAGAGTACTTAAGGGAGGAAATTAGAACAATCAAGTGTTTTAACAATCAAATTAAGTTTAACAAATAATTCGAAGCTTCTACAACGTTCAGTCAGATTAAGGAAATGTTGGTGAAGGTTATACCCACCTCATAAAGCCACCAATATCTACATTAAAAATATCCACCAATCCTAACACGGAGTTGCCTAAAATATACAGGTACAATCAGGTTTCTGTTTTAAATAAGGAAGCAGCAGCCCTGCCACCACCCCCGGGCAAAACACCCGTCCTGACTGCGATTAATTATGTAACACCACTAAGGGGATGTTACTTTTTAATCCCTGCATCCTATCCCCTGGCCGCGGTACACGAGACCGCTATGCTATGCCTTGCCGCGTTTTCCATTCCGTGAACTTAAAATGAACAAGCTTTACCTGTGTATGTTCTATCAACGCTTCAGTGTGGAACAATTTAAACACTAATGCGGATACCTGATTTCAATTTAAACTCTCCTTTTTATATTGTTTTTTTGTATACGATTTTTTAGTCTCGTTTATAAAATTTATTAGAATATTCTCGTATATGATTTTACAACAATTTTTTTAACACTGGAAATACTTATATGTTAGATTAAGAGAAAAATGTCAAAGTAAAATAGTAATAAAACAAAAGCACCTTCAAAAGTAAAGACAAATACGTAACATGGAATAGTAATAGTAATAAAATAGAATAGTAATAGTAATAAAACAAAATGGAATAGTAATAGTAATAAAACAAAAGCACCTTCAAAAGTAAAAACAAATACGTAACATGGAATAATAATAGTGATAAAATAGAATAGTAATAGTAATAAAACAAAATGGAATAGTAATAGTAATAAAACAAAAGCACCCACAAAAGTAAAAACAAATACGTAACATGGAATAGTAATAGTAATAAAATAGAATAGTAATAGTAATAAAACAAAATGGAATAGTAATAGTAATAAAACAAAAGCACATTCAAAAGTAAAAACAAATACGTAACATATGGTAGTGGGTAGTTGAGAGGGAGGAAGCGAGATATGAGAAGTTTTTGAAGATCTCCACATAAATATGTGAGGGGATTACTGATGCGACTGTAGAAAGTGTGATGAGGAGTTATTGGGCATGATAATGGTACTACTGTTAAGATTGTACTGCATATAGAATTGTGTATGTGATAGGATAAGGTTCAAGTATGTGTATGGATGTGAATGAAGAGTAGGAATGTTTCAGCTAAGTATTTTAGTATTTAGAAAAATTATATGAAATTTTTCAGTACAGAAGAGACCACTGAGTCACAGGCCTGACCTAGTGAAGTGGGTCCCTTTATTCACATAATGGTGAGCTTATGGCATGTTGTCTACTTGTTGTTCTTTTTTTCAATAAAATGGTTTTTAATTGTAAGGATTGTATTGTGGGTATAGAATGGAGAAAAACCAATGGATATAACTGATAGTAGCCAAATAAACGCTGTAGAAATGCGTGCACTGAGAATAATACATTTGATGACAATGACATGATACGAGTATGAAATTAAGTGATTAAGGATGAATGTGAACTTAAAGCTGATGTGTTGAGTAAGATGAAGAAGAACGTTCTTTGATGGGCATGTAGAAGGAATGAATGAAGAAGGACTTAATATATACTAGTATGCGAATAAAAATGTTTTTTTACCTAGTTTCTTTCCAACGAATTTTCAGTATAACGAAACCATTTAATAGAACCCTAGAAGCTTGTTATAACGAGATTTGACTGAATAATAATATAAGTTTGTACAAATGTTATAATCAATAAATGTGGTAATCTGTCAATTTAATTCATTTTCTTTATCAGACTAGGATCAAAAACCCCTCTTTGGTAGGTATGTATATAACGGAAATTAGTCAGGTCACTAGAGAGACCTCTGGATTTGAGTTGAAGTGCGAAATGAGTAACTAATTCAGAAACCAAATTCCTTTTCAATAAATATCTGGTTCAATTTGAATAGTGTCCGATAGATATATTCGTGCTCATATATTCGTATGATGCAAATATAGGGGCTGATGAAATGTAGCCTTTGAATATTAAAAGAGGAGCAAAAGACGGACAAAATTGTTAACAACTGCCCAACGTATGTATTGCCTGAAAAACTTAAGAAGCTGCATCTCTTATTGACTGGTTGATGGATCTACTTGAATAAACTACGAGAGAAGAATAGACGTGTAAGGATTAACGGGGTCCAATAGTACTACCATCCGACGGTATTCCCATGACAGCATAAGATCAAAAAGACGCCCCAAAATCGCTTCATTGGAGAATTCCGCATATTTGAAGACATACTGAGGACAGCGGGGAAAAGAACGCCGTGCAGAGACCTTTATAGCACGGTGAATATACAGAGACAGAAGATGATGCTCAGACATTGATAACTATATTAATTCAACGAATTGGATTGAATTTCCAAGAATAGAAAAGGTTATGTTTTAAGTTCGGGAGTTTTACTTCCATAAAAATTGTTTCTGGTGTCATATTCACGAGCTGAGCTATAAAGAGCGTCATCACTCGTACATGGAATGATCTTGTTTAATTAATGTTCCAATATCTAATAAACTGTATACGCCTAATTGGGCCAAGCGTGAGCATCATTGTTCCTTTTTTTATACGTAATATTATCTGTACTACATGTTTTGCGTAATTGGGTAAAATCTGCATAGAATATAAATTGAAATTTAATAAATAAAAACTCTCCTTTTAATCGTTTAGCTGCAAAGTCTCTTTAAATGTTAAATAAAGCCAGAACATTGACTTTTTGATAAAGAATACGAATCACAAGAAACACAAATTATATTTTTGAGCATCAAAAACTTTTTTATGTATAATATACCTGATCCTTTAAAGTTAGAAAAGACCGTTTCTCAAATAATCCGTCAAACTTGTCTCAATATACCTTGACAATGTGTCAAGAATAACAATAAAGAAAGAAAATTCTAAACCTCAGTGAATTTTCTTCAAAACTTTTACCTCGCAACTTAACACTTGTGAAAAATTTCTCTCTACCATTTTAAAGTAGTGATTCAGATTAAACTCACGGCTTGTGGGTCAAAGTTACCCCATCAAACAGTCTGCAGAGACAGCGGGGTCACCACGGAGAGTATAAAGATATCATCAAACATTTAAGAGTGCACTGTTCGAGTAAGTGGGGATAAAATAGACAGTTTTTCTCTAGAGAAATGCACAACTTTAAAATAAAATCTTGTTTATCGTCGTCACTTAGAGATATCTGCGTTGTGGAGGAGGTACTAAAACAAAAGATTCGTGTTCTTTAAACACTCCTCACTATTTGTTTGGTAATCCGTAAAGTTTATTTAACTTAACGTTATAATGTGTAAGTGATTAGGAATGCATAAACATTTAAGGCTGATATGTCGAGTATAATGAAAAAGAACACTGAGATGGTTTGGGCATAAAGAACAAATGAATGAAAAAATACTATCAAAACTTATATACAGTTGAAAAAGTGAAACAATGGTTTGATAGAGGAAGACCAAAGAAAGAATGGTAGAATCAAGTGAATGATAGTTTGAAAAAAGGAAACATAGAAAGTATGAAAAATCGTAGGAGTTATTTGTGAAGATATATAGATGGGGAAAAGGTGGACGATGTGTGTCGAGACAGAATTTTTTTACAATATGTCCTTTCTGCCTACCCTAATAGGTAAATAGCGTTTATGATATGTATGCATCATGATTTAGTTTTTTAGTATATCTTGATAAATCAAATCAATATGTAATATTTACGCATTTCTAACAAAGCATCTTGAAGGAAATACTGTCATAACATACTTAAGACATTTCGCTAAAACAGATGACGACAGTTTGAAAGAGCTGATAATGACTGGAAGTGTTCAAGGGTATCAAGCAAAGAATCAGTCAGGTGTAAAGACTAAATCATAGAAATGACTGGTTCCTCATTGAGTAATGTACTCATCATGACTCAGGACCAGCAGGAGTGGGGATGAGCCGTCCGCTCAGTTCCAGATCATCTGGAAACCACAACCCTCAGCTACGAGCAACACGGCTAAGAAGAAGCATCTTGAGCTATAGGCACCGTAACTAAGTGATTGGTGTGAATATTGAAAGATAGTAATTTTAACAATATTTCTCTTGAAAATACAAACAAACCAACCGACAAAATATTCTCCATAACACGATTTATGTGTAATATAAAATGTTTATTCTCTTTAAAATGACAAAATTCGACACCTTAGTAACAAATAGAAATGATTATTACTATTTAAGTACCCAAGTTGATGGTGTTTGATTCCCAATGGATTCACATTAAGAATCTTTTGGTTTAAAAGCATTTTAAATTTAAAAAAAAAATCGTTACCCAGTAATTAACATGTTTATTTAGCAACTAGACGTTCCAGAAAAGTTTTATTTTCAAACATTGTTTTACCTTGTTTATTTGTCCTACTTGCGCTAACTCCCTACGATTATTTCTTGTAATGTCGTTAAAGTAATGGGTTAAGGTTTTATGAAACAACGATGTAGAAGAAGAAAAAATCTTTCCTTAAAATCAAGTATTGGAATTGAGTTTACTTCTCGTCGTATGTAAGAATACAGAATCTCAGTACGTACGAATGTATCTCAGTATGTATGAAAATATTTTTGATGATTAGTAAATGTTTAAGATAAGAAAACAAATTGTCACTGACCAATTACATAATTTAATGCGATTCGCTAAAAAAACATAGGAAAATATTGGAAAGGTTTTTTTCATTCTAGAAACGGTAAAGAAAATTTTTTTATCGCAAGAAACACGCAGAAATTTAACATGATTTCTCCTCAAAATCAATAGTTGAAAATAACGTGAAAAAAGAATGTGAACTAAATTTTTTAACAATCTCGTGGGAATCACACGTAATTGTAGACTTGTATTTATTCTTTTTTCTTTAACTTGAAAAAGAAAATATCGTATTTCCTCCACTAGGAGAAGTGTGAGCAATTCGTTGTCCTGAAATAGAAATATATTGAATTTCATCAATCTTCATAATAGCCAAGGTCAGTTTTGGTTTCCTCGCTCTCTCTCTCTCTCTCTCTCTCTCTCTCTCTCTCTCT
>CATKWJ010000767.1:0-40396 GCA_949825065.1 Odontocerum albicorne
TGCTCGAATAGAATTGATTATTTTTGTAACTATTTTCATAACGTGTTCAAATGGCAATATTTTACAACACAGAGCTTCCTGGTGGATAATACAGTGGTAGGACATAAAGTTTGAAAATGATTCATCCTTCTTGCAGAGGGCAATAAATCCTTTGTTTTTACCTACCATTGCTGGTGCCCCATCGGTGGTTATCGCAGACAGCTTGTGCAAAGGCATATTTATTGACTTGGCGTATGTTCTGAATGTATTATAAATATCCTCACCCCTTGTCTGTCCTTTCATAGGTAATATTTGCAACATATCCTCTTTTACTGTGAAGTTACTAAATACCATTCTCACCATAACTGCTAACTGTGCGGTGTCTGATATATCTGTTGACTCGTCAAATTGTAGCGAGAACCAGTCACATATTTCCAAGTCAGTCTTTAACTGAGTTTGTATGTCTGTTGAAATTGTACGTATTCTTCTTGTGACGGTGTTATTTGACAACTGTAAGTCTTGTATTGCTGAGACAATCTCACGTTTGTTAGAAAATCCATCAAACAAACAATCGGCACCAATCAAAAATAGTTCTTTAAACAACTCACCATCAATGAAAGGTTTCTTCTTTTTTGCGAGCATGTGAGAAATTTTGAAAGAAGCAATGGTGGCCTTTTTAGAATTTTCCACATGTCTAATGAAAACAGTCTGTTGTGCAGTTAGACTTGATTTTAGTTGACATATTTTTTTCACTTAGTTGACATATTTAGTTGACATATTTTTAGCAATCGGGACGGTACGAGCCCGTGACTACTGTCAGTTTGGCTGTCGGGGCCATGCTTATTGCTTTCACTGACATACAGAGCTGTCAGAGTCATGTGCCATGTGTTTTGGCGCCTTCGGAGTTCATCGGCTCAGTTCGTGGCGTTCGTTCACTTCGGGTTTTCTGCGTGTACAAGGAGTGATGTGCAAATAGCACTCCCCGTTCCAGGCTAGCGTGAAGAGTGCAGTCTGGCTCGCCACTAGACAAGTTGCGACAAGTACTGTCAGCAAAGGAACCACTCATACATACAATATCGCAAACATACGAACGTATTTAATAAACCTAGGCGCTCAAAAAAATTAAAACTTTAACAAATAAATAAAAATAATTCACATTTTTAATTACTGTTTATGAAAAAATTCTGTCTCTGTCGAATAGTGGCGGGCACATACGAATCGTTCCGCGGGCGCCATGGTGCCCGCGGGCACGGGGTTGGGAACCTCTGTTCTAAGTGCACACATGTCTACAGTATTTATTCAGCCGTTTTAAGTTTTGTTCCACGTCGACGTAAATTTAAAAAATAATAAAAAGTAGATTTTTTAGTTTGGTTAAATAAATCAAACTATAAATCTTTTTTTACCGTGTAACATATATATTTGCGAAAAAAAATAAAGTTCTGTGATTATGGGTATTGTTAATTCACAATTCATCACTGTGATTGTTAGCTTATCTCAGTTATAATTATTTTAACGTTATACAAATTCCATTCCATCAGAAATCATCTACACGGTGTATCAAATAAATCCGCTCATAAGACGCTTCCCTTGAAGCATATAATTAATTATTTTTTTCACTTCACTGACTGCATTATACCTCGCCTTTCAAATATTATACACAAAAGGAATTATACGCTAGAAACATTATTGTTCTGCGTGTAATTTAATTACAAAAGATTATTCAAAGGAAGCACCGGAGTGTTTAACGATAAATAAATATCTATGGATGACGGAACACGATGAAATAATAAGAAAAGAGGTTTATAGATTGGGAAGGGGAGAGGCCGCTGTTTCACTCTTTATCTTATTACGCCAGATATTACGAAAAACACTTAAATTTTGTTAGTGAAATACTTAATAAAAATAAATAATAATAATATTTTATCTTTGAAAAAGGAACGGCGAATATACTTTTCTTTCTCTCTGATTTGGTAGTCCAGTTAACGTAATAAAAAGACTTAATTCTCCAATAAAATATAGATGATCGTCAGCTTAATACTAATTACTTAATACTTAATAGTAATTCTTTAAGCTAATTAATAAATTATTCTTTAAGATGAACAATGATACACTTTATATCTCACTATACACACACATAACAACCCAAATTACCCAAAAATATTCCATACCTTATAGAAAATATTAGTACATTAATTTTCAAACCTAGAAACGTTGTAGGTATTGATTAAATTATTTCAGACACACTACAATAATTCTCAGAATATCCTTTGTCTTGCGGGAATTCGTTATTTTTTTATTTAAGAAGAACCAAACAACAATATGTATGGTGGATCTTAGTTGTAAACTTAAAGAATACTACTTATAGATATCTTAGAATGAAAAAAATATTTTTAGAAATATTGGCTGGCAAAATTGATACAAAACGATTGAGTGAATCATAAAGCATTTATTAATAATCTGTTTGATTGATCTCTGTGTCACTGATATCAAATCAGTCAACACACATAAGAAAACTTAAACTAAAAAAAAACAGGGGCGTTCAATACCACGCCCATTTTACAGAAGAATGAAGTGATAATTAGTAAAAATGTTTTTCACCCATCCGTCAAACCCCAGTGACAATTTTTTTACATATATTGTACAAGATAGAGTTTTTAAGATAAGACTCATTTTTCTGACAAATTTGCTCTTTTTACCTCCATTTATATTATCATTAAAATTTATCAGTATATTTTCATTGATTTTACTGTTTCAACAATTAATAAACTTAAATTAATTTTAGGAATGACTTTTATATTTCCTTCTTTTCAAATTTAATTTGCTCGGTCCAACAAAAATCATTTGTTCCATATTTATACTAATAAATTACACTTGTGATCTAGTTGATAAAACGCCTGTATTCCGACCCGGAGGTTGCGTGTTCGATTCCCGATGGCACGCAGATTTTTTAAACAGGATTCCTGTTTGGTTTTCGCTAAAGGCTGTTTTAATATATTTCTTATTATTTGGAAGAGATTGACACATGCCAATAAGCCCACCAGGTTATACAATACAATATAACAAAATACTCGTAATACGATACAAATCAGTTTGAATTATCTAACTATTTGGCTGTGCGGGTGTTTCTGAAGCTGTGGACAATATTTCATTATAGGTATTTAGTATATTGCTTGATTAGTTGTAATCGATAAAAAGGTATTTTATCTATTTTTTTTATTGCTACAGTCATAGTATTATTGTAAAATATCTAATAAATTTACGTTTGTTGGTTTTTCGTCAACGTTCGTTTCCTCGAATAATATGTTACTAGTTGCAACCCGTGAAATATTCACGGAAGTAAAACAAATTCTACATTTACGAAAATATGTATTCATAAATGTAAAATTTGTTTATATATATATATATATATATATATATATATATATATATATATATATATATATATATATATATATATATATATATATATATATATATATATATATATATATATATATATATATATATATATATATATATATATATATATATATATATATATATATATATATATATATATATATATATATATATATATATATATATATATATATATATATATATATATATATATATATATATATATATATATATATATATATATATATATATATATATATATATATATATATATATATATATATATATATATATATATATATATATATATATATATATATATATATATATATATATATATATATATATATATATATATATATATATATATATATATATATATATATATATATATATATATATATATATATATATATATATATATATATATATATATATATATATATATATATATATATATATATATATATATATATATATATATATATATATATATATATATATATATATATATATATATATATATATATATATATATATATATATATATATATATATATATATATATATATATATATATATATATATATATATATATATATATATATATATATATATATATATATATATATATATATATATATATATATATATATATATATATATATATATATATATATATATATATATATATATATATATATATATATATATATATATATATATATATATATATATATATATATATATATATATATATATATATATATATATATATATATATATATATATATATATATATATATATATATATATATATATATATATATATATATATATATATATATATATATATATATATATATATATATATATATATATATATATATATATATATATATATATATATATATATATATATATATATATATATATATATATATATATATATATATATATATATATATATATATATATATATATATATATATATATATATCATACAAATACGTCAGTTGGTCGCCACCAATTAAAGCAATTATATTTCTATTAATCATTACTACAATGGCATCTCTCGGTTTCGAGAACAAAATCTACACTATGCGTGTCGATAACTTAGAAAAACATTATTTGTTAACAATAAAGTGTCTGAGATGATTTCGCCGTGCGAGGTCTCTATGAACGCCTGCAATAATATATAGATTTTTACTAAATAAAATATGGCAGGTATGTTTACAATCGAACGAGTTGATTGAAATATTAAAAATAAAGAAAAAAGAGTTGGAAGCGAAGCACGATTACTTTTGAGGAGATACGAGACTAATGGTAATCGGTAGCTTAATGGTTAAAGCTGCTGCCATGAAAAACAGAAGATGCAGGTTCGATTCCCGCCCTATACCATTATTATTTTTTCATGTTTTTCTTCAGTGATCCCTGGTTTGCTTGTTATTTAATTTCTTTAAAAAATTATATCACATATTACCAGAAACATGCAAACAACTTAGTTAATTCACTCAAATTTTGGTTTTGATTTTTTAATCTGGCAATAACAATGGGTTCGAATCAAAATTAGAGAGCAATTTAAGAGAAAATGTTCTCAAAACGGTGCTTATAAATATTGCGTTTTTATTTGTATATAATATTTACTTTTATTATAATACATATATTGCAAACCTCATGCCGAATATTTTAACGATTAAATACAAAATGTATATTTAATATATTACGGAAGAATCTTAGAATGTTTTTAATAAAACAAAAAAATTGACGACTCAAATATTAAGTTTAGGCCCCGAACAAATAATTTTGATTTTATTTGAGTAGCATGTTAACATTTTGATATAACGTGTGCCGTGGCTGGCGGGCGCTGTGAGCCATTTCAAAGGAAGAAGTCAAGTGTGCATTAACTTTTGTTATTATGCGCAACGTTTCGGCTCACCCCATAAATTCGTTCTCAGTTGCGATATTAAAAGTTATGCTAATAAATTCGGCAAAGGACTCGTGTAAGGATGCAGACAAAACGTTTTTATTCAATGAGAAGAATCAAAACTACATTTCTAGAATATTGTATTGGAAATCCGAAAAAATAATGACACTTTATTATATAACACAGTGGGGGTATAGAAATGAAGTGATTAGGGATGAGTATGAACTTAAGACTAATGTGTTAAGCGAGATGAAGAAGAGCACTCGGAAATGTTTGGGCACGTGAAACGAATGAACGAAGACTTACAAAATAAATATACAATGCAAATGTGAGTGGAAGGCATGGCAGAGGAAGACCAAGAAAAGTTTGAATGGATCAAGTGTGTGATATTTTGAAAAGAAATTTAAAAAGTTAGAGAAATCGTAAAGGCTGTGTGAGAAGGTGTATGGACGTAGAAGAGGAGTAAGATCTGTGTCGCGATAGGAAAGTCACTCTTATTTCTGCTTACCCCGACAGGGAGATGGTGTGATGGCATGTATGATAAATTAAAACTATAATTAGTGAATTCATTTACATTGAATTTTTTCAAGTGTAAGTCTTTATAATTTAATTAAAATGATTTTAATATTTAAACTTTTTTTAAGATTATAAGTTGTTTAGTGGTGAAAATGAAAAATTGGTGATAAATTATTTATAATGCATAATCAATTCAAGTGGATAATATTGAATATTTGGTCATTATTCTAGATAAGCATTAGAAATGTTATTATATAATAAATTGATAACTAAAAATGACAATAAATGTAGGATTTCTCAATTGGTATTTAATACAACTATAATACCACATCTAAAATATCGTTCGGTTTTTTTCTGAGCAATAAAACTCAAGAGGAAACTTCAAATTATGCGGAAGGGATAAGGATTATTTTAAGATTTAGTAAATAATATAGAATAAAGAATCTGCTTTATAAATTAGATACGTGCGTGGTAAAACAAACTACAGTTTTTTTAAATCTTAAACTATATTTTTAAGTGACATCATAATTTGTAGTCAAATTATACTCGAAAAGGTGTGATCTACATATAGTAGAAAGGTTCATAACTAACCAACGAGATCTCGCAACGACTTTCATCTACCAAAAACCAAATTGATATAAAATCAAAATAACTTATACTACAAATGTCCATTTTTTTAAACAAATTGTCATAAAAAATCGAGGGTATCTGGAATTTTCATTGTCTGTCTGTTTTATATGTTAAGAATATACATTATTGTCAAAGTGAAATTAAAATGTGAATTTAAATTCTAAGATGTAAAATAGCATATGTAAGTTGGTAAGTTTAATATTAATATTGAAACTTAATAAATTAACTAACAGTTATTATCGATTTGTACAATATAAATATAATTTAAAAAGCAATCTTGAGTTGGTCTGGACACATAAAAAGAATGAATTGTGATGTTCTTTCTATTTTTATTTTCCATACATGTTGAAATCAAATTTCAGCAAGCCTCTTAACTAACAACTCTTAAATAATGTCATATTGCTTGGAGATATTTAATTATGTGTTACTATAAACTGATTTGTATTATTTTGTGTTATGTTCTGTTGTATTGTACGAGTATTGTATAGTTTTTATTACACTTTCTTTTGTATACAGAACAACCTTGGTGAGTTTATTTCCGGCGCAATATTTTCCAACTAGCCCTTAAAAGAAGACTTAAAAAAAATAACTTTTGAACAAATCTGAGTTCCAACGATAATCGAACCCACAAGACTGATTTAGTATTTGAAAATAGATAACCTACGTTTCGAAAATAAAAATCAAATAACCAAAAAGTTAGATGATTTACTTTACGGTTTGCATGAGGAAATAGTAGAATAAGGTAAATTAAGTGAAAATTTAGACAATTTGAAAAGTATAAAAGCAGCAGAATACGTTTTAGAACATACATAGATATAGATGACGTATAAGATGTATCCTTTGTGCATAAATAGTGAGACATGAAAATCTGTCATCTGGCCTGCTCAAAAAAAAAACCATTACGTAATTGTTTGTATTTATGATTCATTTTATTGTTTTTATCGAGTTTCTTTAACCTTGTTTAATTTGTAAAGATCAATCAATATAACTTATTAGTTTTAAGCGTCTTTTTTTAATTGAATACGTATTAAATTTACATTAATATGTCGCCAAATTATTATAAAAACCATTGATTATTTTTTTTATTACAATATTTATAAATAATAGTTTTACTCCGCTATCACGACGGTTTAACAAGTAAAAATATAAAATTACATAACGTTTTACAACGGAATAAAAACCAGTGCAATAATATTTCACTAATAGGCAGTGAGAAAGTTTTCATCACATCATTATGATTGTAAATGCACTTATAAATTTTAAATGGTTCGTTCATTAAAATTAATAACCTGATGGAAATCCATCAATGTTTTTGAAAATTGTAAAATTAAAATGCTAAAATCGTCGGATTTAAACTTTCAACTTGTCATTTCAATGGACTTACTATTTAATTATCAAAACTACTTTTAAGAGAACCTACCGTTTAATAATTGAAAAAACTTAGAATAAACTTTTAAAAACTGATTTACTGATGAAGATATGATGATAAAATTGTCGTGCAAATGGTAAACTCAATGATTTAATTTTTGGATGTAAATCAATTATCAATTTTTGAACTTTCCCTAGATACCACAGTCACCTAGATTATTACGAGTATCAAGCCGTCGGAATGCCATATGGGTAACCAACCAGGAAAAGGACGATGCAGAATATTTTTAATGCTCTTCTCCCGTTTCCCTGTCAATTATTCGGTGTTAGAAATATTAGATTGTTCCGATAATAATGACCAATATTAATATTATATTAGATGTTACCATAAGTTGTGTCCGTTTTTTTTTTTCAAATTTAAAAATGAGCACCAAAATTAAAACAAAATGATAAAGGTTAGACGTCATTCGAAAGAAAATTTTCTGTTCTACAAGATATTGTGTTTGCTTTTACGTTACATATATTATTTTATTTGATTACAAGCCTTCAAAATGGAATGTCAAGTAGACGAAATTAAGCATTTTCGACACCTCCTTCTGTTCGCGTTCAATCGAGTGAATAAAGCTGCCAAAGCGGCTCGCGATACGAAGTGTACGGTGAAGATGCTATGAATGAAAGGACAGCTCGTCGATGGTTTTTGCGTTTCAAAGATAGTAATTTCGACCTGAAAGACATGGAGCGTTCCGGACGACCAGTGGACTTCGATGAGGACCGCTTAAACCATATTATTCATGAAGATCCCCTTCAAACCACCGTAGAATTGGCTGAGCAGATGAATTGTAGTCACATGACTGTATACCGCCGTCTTAAATCAATGGGAAAAGTCCAGAAGTTCAGCGCTTGGGTTCCACATGTTTTGAGTAAAAACAACAAAAATCAACGTTCTGTTACACCACTGGAAATACCATTTATTTAGAATCTATTTCTAGACCAATGCGTCACTATTTTAAAACGTATCACCCTCTAAAAAACATCATCCTGATAAGATATAAACCACATGTCCGTGTGAACATCCTGTTACGACATTGCTTTCGGGTATATATACGGGTGCCTCCTTCAGTTCCCCGTCTTATAACTTTGTCTTTACTACTGTTAATACTGTACTATACTGTGTGTTCGTTTTGAAATCAATAAAACATCTTTACATTGAAACTTCAATCTTTCACTTTGAATCAAGTATCATCGCTACCTTTGGTCATCACTGCATCCCTAAAACGAATAACTACCTGACGAGTTATTCACAACAGAGTCCTATCTACCGATAGCCCTCTACGAGGATCATTCTTCGAAAGGAACTTCGTATAGGAGACGTCCATATACTTAATAACTTCGTACTGATTGATCTTCAACCGTTCTCTTTATTCTTCTGAATAATTGGGAACGTAACATTGGTGTCAGAAGTGGGATTGCTTCGAGATCACATCGAGATAACATCGTGATAAACACACTTCAACTTCGCAGACGTTTTCTTCAAACTCTCTGGTAACAACTCTGGATTCCAGCCACCGAGAAATCAAGAATCGAGTCTTCTAAGACGAATCTGCTGAACCTGTGTTTGCCGTTGCTGCTTGCTGTTCAAAACCGTCGCTGGTTGCTTCTACTGCTGCTGCTATCTGCTGCTGCTGCTGCTCCTGCTACAAGATTTTGACTAGAGAAGGTACACCTCTACTCAAGAAAATCTACATTGGAAGATTTACGACACTATGAGCCTCTCTGTGTTCCTGTAAGTACAGATTTTAATTCGACATTGTTGTTAGATCAAATTTCATCTTTTTTATATACCTTTGTAAATTTTGTATTTGATATTTTTTTTATATATTTATTCACACTAAAACTCAAAAATGAGTATTGAAAAGAAGGAAAACCAAACATTCATATGTTCAATTTCTGATCTCATGAAATTTATTAAACCCTTCGATGGAAATAGGGAAGACCTTATACCATTTTTGCAAAATTGCGAACGAGCATTAGAATATGCCACGGAAATTCAACAACCGACATTGCTCTCGTATATTCTGTCTCAACTAACTGGCAAAGCTCAAGTTGCATGTTCTATGAAAAGAATTAATACTTATGAACAATTAAAAATATACCTCAAGCAAAACTTCTCAGATTCAAGAACTCCAACTCATTTGTACATTGAAATGCAACAATGCAAACAAAAGCACAACGAAAATGTAGCATCTTACATGCTTAGACTAGAGATGTGTGCAAAAGAATTGAAAACTACTATAAGTCATTGTACAGAAGATGAATCTGAACTAAAGGGAAAGTTCGCTTATGCAGACCATAGCGCACTAACACAATTTATCATTGGAGTAAATTCAAGGATATCAACCCTTTTACGAGCTCGTTGTCCTAAAAATTTAACAGAAGCTTTAAAGATAGCTCTGGAAGAGGAGGAGATAACAAATCTTCTCGAAGAGACAAGACATTTATCATTTCGCAGTAAACCAAACTGCAATACTTGCGGAAAAACGGGACATACATCGCATAATTGTTATCGTAATAAAAATAGGCATAATGATACAAGAAGAATTAACAATTTTATACCAAAACCTAACTTCCAGAATAAAAATAAAAAGCTCTGCAATTATTGTAAGAAATCAGGTCACCTAATAGAAAATTGTTTCAAAAAAGATCCATCCAAACGCGAGAAATATCTAAGAGACAAAAAAATGAGTGTGAATCTAATATCAAAAAACGTAGAGTCCCCGTTGTGGTGCATTTCAACGGAGGATTAGGTATAAAAAATGATAATGTACAATTTTTTGATTCATGTGAGGAAGCAAATAAAAATATTTTAGCTTTTTCCACCCCGCATGAACATAAGACATTTAACGAAAATGACATGTACTCTGACCAATCTATTATTTTAAATAATAATTATACTTCAATAAATGAAGTGGAAATTAATAAAAATCGTTTTGGGAATTTACCATATATAAGTTTGAAAATATGCTTCAAGAACATTGCTAAGACCTGCAAATTCTTAATTGATACAGGCGCTGCCATATCCCTTATAAAAAATGACGTCATAACATATTTTAAAAATAATAATATTAAATTAAAGTTGGGAATAGGCAAATTGCAAATAAAAGGCATTGAAAAATCTGAAACTATATCAGAAACGGAAGGTACTCTTATTTTAAAATTTAAAATTAAAGAAAATTATATTGAACAATTGTTTCACGTTATAACAGACATTAATCTCGACTTTGATGGAATTATTGGTAACGATTTCTTCATAAATAAACGCTGTAAAATAAATTACGAGTCAAATATGCTGAAAATAAGTGACAAAATTGAATTGCCACTAATGAAGAATACGTTCTTATATCAAATAAAGCCTAGGTCTGAAACATTCTTAAAAGTAGACGTAATAAACCCTGAAATTAAGGAAGGTTTAATTCTGGACCTTAATATAGGAGAGAACTTGAAAGTATCTAATGTATTAACAGAAGTCGATCAAGACAATAAGTGTTTAATATCATTAATAAATACGAGTGATAAAATAATTACTATACACAAATTAAAAGTGAAATTAATACCGTTTGAGTACAAGACTAGCGAAATTAATAAAATTTAAGTGTTAAATAAAAATTCAAAAATAACGGAACGCGTTAACAAAATCAAGAGTTTAATTCCTAATAATCACCTAAACTCTGAAGAAAATAAATATTTAAACGAAATATGTAAGGATTACGACGATTTATTCTTCATAGAGGGAGATGATTTGAGTTTTACTAATGCAGTGCAACATCAAATCATTACTTCCCATAATAATCCGATTCATACGAAAACGTATCGATATCCGGAAATACATAAAGAAGAAGTCAATAAGCAAATAAGCAGAATGCTTAATCAAAGGATAATAAAACCTTCTAACAGTCCTTATTCATCACCTATATGGATAGTTCCAAAGAAATTGGACTCATCTGGACAAAAGAAATGGAGAATAGTGATAGACTACAGAAAGCTAAACGAGATAACAATCGGAGATGCTTATCCTCTACCGAATATATCGGATATTCTCGATCAACTCGGAAAAAGCTAATATTTTACAACACTAGATTTAGCATCTGGGTTTCACCAAATTAAAATGAAAGAAGAAGACAGTCAAAAGACAGCCTTCTCAGTTCCTTCAGGACATTACGAATATGATCGTATGCCATTTGGATTAAAAAACGCACCTGCCACTTTCCAAAGATTAATGGACAATGTATTAAGTGGATTACAAGGAGTAAACTGCTTTGTTTACTTAGATGATATTGTAATATATGCCAGTTCCTTGGAAGATCACCAAGAAAAATTGAATAAGATATTTCTTAAACTACGTGAATATAATCTAAAACTACAACCGGAAAAATGTGAATTCTTAAGAAAGGAAGTCGCATATCTAGGACATATAATAACGGATAAAGGCGTTAGTCCTAATCCAGATAAAATTAAAGCCGTAAAGAACTTTATAGAACCAAGAAATCCTAAAGAAATTAAACAATTCCTTGGATTGGTTGGATATTATCGTAGATTTATAGAAAATTTTGCAAAGCTATCTAAACCATTAACATCACTTTTAAAGAAAGACATCACGTATAATTGGACTGAGCATCAACAGAATGCATTTGATGATCTTAAAAATAAATTGATCACAGCACCCTTATTACAGTATCCAGACTTTAACAAACATTTTATTATAACAACTGATGCATCAAATTATGCAATTGGATCAATCTTATCACAAGGAGAGATAGGAAGCGATTTACCAATATGCTATGCTTCGAGAACGCTAAACGCATCCGAAGGTAATTATAACACAACTGAAAAAGAACTACTTGCTATCGTGTGGTCAGTAAAACAATTTAGACCATACATATATGGTAGAGAATTTACCATAATCACAGATCATAGACCCCTAGTTTGGTTATTTAATGCTAAAGATCCAGGATCAAAATTAGTTCGATGGAGACTTAAATTAGAAGAATACACATATAAAATTCATTATAAACCAGGAAAAATCAATTTAAATGCGGATTGTTTATCAAGACTACCTGTAAAAATATTAACTACGGGAGAAACATATAAAGACTTCTTAGACAAATTCCATAACGGAGAAACATTTAACGTTACATGTAATGAATTCGAAGAATACTTGTTGAAAACTAAGGATAAAGACATTGCTTATCCTACTGCAATAGATTTGGATGATGGAATTCCCTATTGTACAGATATTCTTTGTAAATCAGAGAATGCTGAAATATTCAAGTTGAACAGTCATGAACTGTATCAAACAGAAACTACTAGCGGAAATGCAAAAACCTATTATCATATATTTACCAAAATAAATCATTTTGACAAACCTTCATATCCCGACATATTTACTGCATTAAAAAATTTTAGAGATAATCTTATAATAAAAAATATTAAGACAATTTCTATATCTGATTTCGTAGATCCATTCAATATAATGGACTATCACAAAATAAAAGAATTAATAATGTTCGTATTTCACGACACAAATATAATCATTAACATATACAAAAATACAATTATAAGTGTTGAGGAAAATGATATACCTCAAATATTAATTGATAACCATGATGTACCTACTGCTGGACATTTGGGATTTTATAGGATGTACAACAGAATAAAACACCAGTACACCTGGCCTAGAATGAAACAATCAATTGAACTATATGTAAAAAATTGTAAAGAATGCCAACTGAATAAAGTTAACCGTCAAAATAACACTGCACCTATGGAAATTACTTCCACATCTAAGGAAGCTTTCGAAAGAGTAGCCCTCGATTTAGTAGGACCTCTTCCAGAAACAGCTAGACAAAATAAATTCATCTTAACACTTCAAGATGATTTAACTAAATTTAGTCAAGCTTACCCTTTAAAAAATGCTACTGCAGAAGAAATTGCAAGCAAATTTATAGACTTTTCATCATGCTTTGGTATACCTAAATCAATTTTAACCGACCAAGCACAAAACTTTATGTCGCAATTATTCGCAAAAGTCACAAAATTACTCAACGTAAAACATAAAAATTCTACCCCCTATATGCCTCAATGTAATGGAGCTTTGGAAAGAATCCATAGCACATTGAAGGATTATCTAAAACATTATGTAAATAATGATCAAACAAATTGGGACGAATTTCTATCAATTGCCATGCTTAGTTATAATACTAACATACACTCGACTACAAAATTTACACCTTATGAATTAATATTCGGAAAGAAAGCCATAATACCGAATAGTTTATATCGTAATGATACTCCAACATATAATGACTACTTCACTCAATTAAAATACAAGTTCTCACAATCTCATAAAATCGCTAGAGAAAACATAATTAGATCTAAAGAAAGATCAAAACAAAGATATGACGCTACTGCTAAAAATAAAATTAATTATAAAATCGGAGACCTAGTACTTATAAAAAAATCATGTACGATTACGAAAGGCTTTATCAGCTAATTATAAAGGACCGTATGAAATCACAGAAGTGAATTCACCTATAAACGTTACCTTAAAAATAAGAAACAAATTCGTAAAATATCATATAAATGAGATAAAACTATACCATCAAGAGATTACTCATGTCGAATAAAGAAGTACCAATGCCAAATAAGAATAAAAATTGAATAAAAATTGAATGAAAATTGAATAAAAATTGAATATTGGATCGAATAAAATTAATAAATGAACGTAAAATAATAATAAATACTCCTATAAAGAAATTAATAATAAAAATTTCATTTCAGACTGTTGACGCTACTATACTTGAGAACGAATTCTTGTTCACACATTGAAAAGATTAATAGCGGTAATGGGTTATTTTATGACGAGATAGGTAAAGTAAAAACCTACAATGATTATTGGAATGTGGTTACATATCAAGAAACGGAAAACATTATTCCACAACATGATATAATTTTAGATATCTACGGAAGAACCAATTTAATATGTTTAAAAGTTATCGAAAAAGATATGGGAAATACCTGTCGCTTAACATTAGCCGACATTAAAAGTGACATACAGAACATGAATACAAAGTTTGAATCAGTGATTCACCTGATAGGAAAAGAACACCTCAAGAGAACTAAAAGAGGATGGTTTGATGGAATCGGGACTATGTTTAAAACCATTATCGGTACTTTAGATAAAGACGACGCAACATATTATGATAATGCAATCAATAAAGTAACAGAAGATGAGAAACATCTTAATGAACTCTTAAGAGATCAAACACAGGTCGTGACTTCAACAATACAGACATTCAACGAAACTATAGTCAGATTCAGAATAAATGAGATTGTCATGAATAGCAATCTACAGAAACTAGAACATTATGCAAATGACCTTAAAAAGGAGAACGTTTTATTAGATGCTAGAATAACTATAATAGCACAAATAACGTTATTGCAAGAAGTTGTAAAAAAGCTGGACCGACAGATCGATAACATGATCGAATCTGTTCTATTCAGTAAAAACAACATAATTCACCCAACATTATTATCCCCAACTAAATTTTACCAAGAATTATCTAAAAACATAGGTAAACTAACGCAAGGTCGCGAACTACCTATTCCTCCTACAATGGATAATATTCATTTGATAATGGATATTTCAACATTAACTTCATATTTTTATAAAACTAAAATTATCTATATAATTTCAATTCCATTAACAAAAATTCAGGAATTCCAATTATATAAGATCACCCCTTTACCAATACCACATAATGCAGATGAACCAAAATACTTCTCCCTAATTCAGAATGAATTTAAGTATGTTGGATTCACTCGCACAAAAATGCAATACATAAGGTTTAATGATCTAGATAGATGTAAAACGCTGACTGAAAATCATTTCTTATGCAAATTAGATGATGTATTTTCATCAACAGAAAATGGAGTCTGTGAGTCAAAATTAATTACCGAAAATCCTAATAAAATTCCACAAGATTGTATTACAAAAACTCTGTACGGAAATCTAAATATCTGGCACAAAATACTGCACAACAGATGGATATATGTATTGACCAATAAGGCAAAAATAACTATAGACTGTCCGCCTAAACCAATCGAAGAAACTGATGTAATAGGTACTGGACTATTGAAATTGGAGAAGAATTGCAAAGCATATACAAAAACATTGCAATTCATAGCTGAAAACGATATACAAACAAATATATCTGTAGTAACGAATAAATTTAATATAATAACGGAAGATTGTTGTATCAAAGAATCAAAGTTCAACGAAACTTTACCACATTTAACACCCTTAACCATAACTAATATAAATTTAGACGAATTGCGCGTTGCAACACATAAATTAAACGCAGTTCAAGATGAATTAAATAAAATTAATGAAAAACCCGCTATAGTAAAACATTCGCATTATTATGTAGCAATTATCTACACAATATTATCACTACTAGGATTACTAATGGGAATAAAACTATATAAAAGATTCTTTAAAAAACAGAATCATGATAGCGGATGTATCCAAATATTTAATCAATGTTATAATCCAAGAAGAAACTCTCGGAATAGAGAAAGAGAAAGAGAAAGAGATAGAAATAACTATCCAGCAATCTCATTAACAAATATCAATACAGGATACGATGACGAAGATAATAAACAAGAAGGTTTAGAAAGAAATAAGACTAGCCCTAGGATGGTTAGCAATCGATCTGCCTTACTTCGTGAAAACACGTTCAGTTAAATCGATCAAAAATAAATAAATAAATAATATTCAATAAAATAAAATAAATATATAAATGAATAATATTCAATTAAATAAAAATATAAAATGTTCAATTAAATAAATAAAAAGGCATATATAATATAAAAACACATATTTAAATGAATATGAATAAATAATATATATATATTGAAATGGTAAACAAATAAATGAAATTATAAAAATATATCCCAAACGTTATAATTTTTTGTCATGTTAAATTGTCATGGTCAAGAGTAGATACATAAATAAATATGTTTGTTTTAACGTTACTGTGTTAACGTATTCTTTACGATAATAAATACAAATTTATCGATTTTTGACAAATAAAGTCATGTTTTAACGTTACTGTGTTAACGAAATCTTTACGATAATAAATAAAAATTTATCGATTTTGACAAATGATCATATTTTTAAACGTTACTGTGATAACGTATAATGCATTATTAAGTACGAAAAATGTACGAATTCTAGGTATGATCATACAAAAAAAAAAAATTGACGAAATTGTTATCTGTGGAAAGATACTTTTCTAAGAAATATATAAAAAAGTTAATTAACAAGAAAAATCACGAAATATTTCACGTATAAGAGACATATTCATTGACGGTTTATCGCAGACTTTCATTGAATTGTTTCACTTATTGGAAACAAAATTATCTAAGTTGTTTCAATACTATAATAGAAGCAAGAAATTTAATTAGTTTCACCGACAAAAATCATGATTTGTCAGGGTTTTCTGATGAATTCTTTGATTTATTTTATTAATGAATCTTAGATTTTATTAGAGATTAATTATAAGATTTAATTAAGACTTAACTTAAGAATTTTATATAAAATAAATTATGTTAAAATATTGGAATTATATAGAATCCTTATTTTATTTATATAGAATCTTTAATAATAAAAGTATGAATGAAAAATGTAATCATGTAATAAGAAAAATATAATCATATAATAACGGAAGATTGTTGTATCAAAGAATCAAAGTTCAACGAAACTTTACCACATTTAACACCCTTAACCATAACTAATATAAATTTAGACGAATTGCGCGTTGCAACACATAAATTAAACGCAGTTCAAGATGAATTAAATAAAATTAATGAAAAACCCGCTATAGTAAAACATTCGCATTATTATGTAGCAATTATCTACACAATATTATCACTACTAGGATTACTAATGGGAATAAAACTATATAAAAGATTCTTTAAAAAACAGAATCATGATAGCGGATGTATCCAAATATTTAATCAATGTTATAATCCAAGAAGAAACTCTCGGAATAGAGAAAGAGAAAGAGAAAGAGATAGAAATAACTATCCAGCAATCTCATTAACAAATATCAATACAGGATACGATGACGAAGATAATAAACAAGAAGGTTTAGAAAGAAATAAGACTAGCCCTAGGATGGTTAGCAATCGATCTGCCTTACTTCGTGAAAACACGTTCAGTTAAATCGATCAAAAATAAATAAATAAATAATATTCAATAAAATAAAATAAATATATAAATGAATAATATTCAATTAAATAAAAATATAAAATGTTCAATTAAATAAATAAAAAGGCATATATAATATAAAAACACATATTTAAATGAATATGAATAAATAATATATATATATTGAAATGGTAAACAAATAAATGAAATTATAAAAATATATCCCAAACGTTATAATTTTTTGTCATGTTAAATTGTCATGGTCAAGAGTAGATACATAAATAAATATGTTTGTTTTAACGTTACTGTGTTAACGTATTCTTTACGATAATAAATAAAAATTTATCGATTTTTGACAAATAAAGTCATGTTTTAACGTTACTGTGTTAACGAAATCTTTACGATAATAAATAAAAATTTATCGATTTTGACAAATGATCATATTTTTAAACGTTACTGTGATAACGTATAATGCATTATTAAGTACGAAACTAAGAAAATGTAAATGATGTAATAAAAAAAAGGAAAATGTATCAAAGAACAAAATAGTATATATACTAGACTATCTTCCAAATATGTTTGTAAAAAGGGAAAATGTACCCCTAAAAAACTTTTGAAGAATCATTTGTAAAAAAGGAAAATGTACCCCTAAAAACTCTTGAAGAATTATCAGAATTCAATACTAATAAAATAATTAATTATCACAAGGATGATACAAGATGTGAAATAAACTATGACATTTACAATCATAAAATTCAATTAAAATCTTGTAGACTTCAATTAAATAGATTGCAAAAAATGAATAAAAGGCTAGAAAACAATATTTTTGCAATTAAATTCAACTAGTACATATTTTTTTGAAAAAAAAATGTATAGTTTCAATTTTATGGTGGAGGAATGTTACACCACTGGAAATACCATTTATTTAGAATCTATTTCTAGACCAATGCGTCACTATTTTAAAACGTATCACCCTCTAAAAAACATCATCCTGATAAGATATAAACCACATGTCCGTGTGAACATCCTGTTACGACATTGCTTTCGGGTATATTACGGGTGCCTCCTTCAGTTCCCCGTCTTATAACTTTGTCTTCACTACTGTTAATACTGTACTATACTGTGTGTTCGTTTTGAAATCAATAAAACATCTTTACATTGAAACTTCAATCTTTCACTTTGAATCAAGTATCATCGCTACCTTTGGTCATCACTGCATCCCTAAAACGAATAACTACCTGACGAGTTATTCACAACAGAGTCCTATCTACCGATAGCCCTCTACGAGGATCATTCTTCGAAAGGAACTTCGTATAGGAGACGTCCATATACTTAATAACTTCGTACTGATTGATCTTCAACCGTTCTCTTTATTCTTCTGAATAATTGGGAACGTAACAGTTCGACAATTTCTGCTGGTTTGCTCGCACGTCATCGAGCTACGCATGGCCACAAGCAAAGGTTCCTTTACCGCATCATTACTAATATTTCATTATCTTAATCTAGATATCAGCTCAAATATCTAAGATAGTTTCATTATTTGTATCTCAGTTATTGTATTGCATTACATATTCGTTGTATAAAGTATAACCTAGTGGGGGTATTGTCATGTGACAATCTCTTCTAACCAACCACAAAGATATTAAATATGCCTTGAACGTAAACAACACAAGCATCCCCAACGGGAATCGAACACGCTACCTTCGAGCTAGAAGAAAGGCGTCTTACCAACTACGACATGGATATCGTTATCGGTATCTCGGTGCTAAACATACTTTCCGAGATCATTGCAGCAAAATATATTTAGTGACGATTATAAGCTATTTTTTATTTAAAAAAATGCTTTTAGGGGGATACTGTATAGCGAAACAGTGTTTTAAACGTCATTTGTTTTTAGAGACAAAATATCAAATAACACGCTTCTAATTCGTGTAATTCTAAAGTGAAAATGAAAGCAACAAAATATATTAACAAAAAAGTTAAAATGAAATATCAAAGTTTTGATTACCGATCCATCCATGCATGTAAGAAAAGAGTTTTATTTTAGGATTTTGTTCTCATGTTTTTTAATAAATCCCAAATTTGATCCAACTTTTTCAATAACTCCAAGGCATGAAATTATCTAGCTATTTTTCCTAAAAAACTGCTTGGCTAGGTTGATGAATGATTCCCTGAGAGATTGGATGTCTTTTATTGATATTTACGGACATATTTGAACCAAACTTTGCATGAGCTTTTGTATAAAGCTGATATATACAAAAAGGGGTAAATTTTTAAAAAAAATCATGAACTGAGATCGAAAAATTCTCGGAGAGTTTGGATATTTTCTGGTAGAACCGAACTGATTTAAACATTGATTTTTCCAAGGATGTATACGAAATATGAAGTGAAGGTGTCGAATTTTCCCTAAAGCTCTTCATGGCTTTGAGGACGAAAACTTTAAATATATTATTATTACTGTTAGTTGCCCGTTTTACGACTTCTGTTGCCCAGTTAGTAAGCCGCATGACTTTAACCCTGAAGTTTCGGGTTTAATTTCCAATGTTACCCGAATAAAATAAATGTTCTACTCTGGTAAAATAGTTCTTCTGGTAACAACACTTTCACAAATAACCGATTCCGATGTATTGAAGGGTGTGGCATACGAATCAATAAAGAAATAATTGTTTGGATTCAGGCCGTAAGAATTTTAAAAGTAAACTTTGTTAATATTTAAAAAGCTGGTTAAAAAATCCGACGCTTGTCTAACTATTAACACTGATATAACAACCTTTGATTTTTAAGGCAAATATTACCGTTAGCTTAGAGTCCATAAGACAGACAGGTAAAATACATAACGTTAAAAATAATTCCTAGAGAACTTCATACATACCATCACACACTCCTGGAGTAGGCAGAAAACACAGAGCATCAAACTTTCCAGTCTCTTTCTTCATAAATTTTTATATTTCAAAATATCATTCACTTGATTTTACCACACTTTCTTTGGTCTTCGTCTAACACGCCTTCCACTCTCAATTGCACTATATATTTTTGTGAATTTTTCATTTTTTAATCGACTTTTTTTAATAGCCTTACTTTTATTCGAATGGTATCAGGGTATAAACAGCTACAGATATGACGAAACGAGTATATCGCCGATATAACATACACCTGGTATCACTGTATGCGGGAGCGGCCGAGGCTCCCGGCTGTAGCAATAAACGGCCCATAACGCGCGCTCGTAACTTTTACTAAATAATAGTCGGGAGCGAGCTCACAAACGGGAGACATTATCATACTGCAGACGTTCTTCCAGTCGAGTTAAATGATTCATATATCATTCTCATCTCTGTCCTTTCGCCCGTGGTGCTAAAACATATTTTCCATCTTACCTTTTTTCGATCCGACAGCACTTTTTAGTGAAATGGAAGACCCTCAAATGTAAAGGGCTATGGCTCAAATGTGCAGTAACAATGATGCAAGAAAGGCTTACAAAAGGTGATATCTGTTATGAATATATATCAGGTGCTAAAGATACGATGAATGCCTTTAGCGTATATTTAGGAAACCAGCAAAAACGGATCAAGACACGAACAACAAAATGTGTTGTGTTAAACTTTCATGTATACATGCAGTTACAGTAAAACTTGGTGGCAACGATCTCCATGGCAAAGTTGGTAAGACACTTGACTTCTTACTGGAAGGTTCGGGTTCGATTCCCGATGATGCCTAAAAAGGGGTTACAGTCTGGTTGCAGTGATGCGTACATAGGCGTCACCTGTCTACCAGTCACTTGTCGTGATGAGATTCGACGATTCCAGTCGCGACTGACACGGAAATGGGTTCAGCAGTATACGCAAATGGCAACACACGCAATAATGAATCGCGATTTCCATGTCGACTCCTATAGTTATAAAACCAAAGGTTTGATTACTGAGGGCAAAAACAATATTGTCTCCCAACCAAACTCTGCAATGTGCCCGAATCCCCAATTCGGATATGTAAAGGATACCATATGAAAGAAGACTCACAATCTGGTGAGTTTATTGTTACGTAGCAATCTACTCAAATCAACCAGAAATATGTTAAATAGACATTAAATGAAAACCAGACTGGAACCCTATAAAAAAATCGAGTGCCAAAGGAAGTCAAATCTGCAACGATCACGCGATGAAATGAAGTCTAGAATTGGACTATACCGCCACAGATCTGTTCGAATTCCTGCGTCAATTCATCATCTCTCGCGTATAGAAGGAGGTCATCAATGAACAGGTTTGTATTTTTACCTTTTTCTAGATATATAGTATACATCTCGTCACACTTTTTTTTTATTTATCATATTTCTAAGTAGAATTTTTTTCAACTATGTCTTTTAATTATTTCCTGTCTATCTCTTTCTTGCTCTCAACTCATTGTATACGAAAAAAATATGATAAAGAAATAAAAAATATATTTTAAAAAATTATTACAAATAATGCAATATTTAATTCCAATCCGTTTTATTTTTTAAACATAAAAAAATATAAAACCCTAGTTTAAAAAAATATATCACACTGTAACCTAAAATTAAATATAAGATAAAATTTAAAAAAAATACGTTTTGCTGAATGCGAAGAACGCAACTTCAAATAGAAAATGCTTATATTTGTATCGAGTTGTTATTTAAAATGTTTGTACCTTCGCTTTTCACAAAAAACGTTAGAAATGATATCTACCATATAATAATACCCTTAAGCCGAAAATAAAACAAAACATGTGTGTACCATATATGCAGAAACTATTGCATAACGTTAGGAGTATTCCAATTTATAAAAAGCCGTCACTTCATTGAGTTCTGATTCAATTGTCGATGCAAACGATGAAGACAAGCAGATCTATTCAATTCAAATACAATTCCTTAATGAATTAACCCCTTCAAAGATGCCACTTCACAAGTTGCAATGACACCTAAACATTAAGTGACCTTGAAGTGAAAATGAAACGTAAAACGTGTATGCAGAAATATTCTTCGAATTTTCAAATACATTAAGCTGTCAATGTATACAGATTTACAAAACAAATGAAAATTCAGTAACTGTCATTGTTGAAATGGACCTTTATAATTACATCTAACGCTTTTTTAAAAGTGGTGGGGTGCCTATTGGTGGGGTGGGTTGACGTACTCATTGATGCTTTGAAGATTCTTTTTTTCGTGTAAAGTGAATGAGTTTAGTTTTTAAAGAGGCACCGTCTGTATCTCCTCACTAAATGTTGGTGATGCTAAAGCAGGAAGAAGTTATTTAGTGCGAAAGGCCATTTAAATATAATTGAAACCAAGTGATTTTAAATTATTTTAAAAAGTTTAACTTGGTATACGCCATTAGAATATATTGTATTTTATAACATGTTCGTACAAAACAGTACCACCTGGTGGACTTCTTGCAAAGTAAAAATGTTTTTCAACGAACCAAAAAGTTATTAAAGAGTGATAACCAGGCAGGAATCCTTTTTTAAAAACCATCTGAGTTCCAGCGGAAATCGAACCCGCAATATCCGGATTGTAAGACTGGCGTCTTACCAACTAGGGCACGAAGATCGTCAGATGAGTTTCATAAAATAAACGCAAAGAGAGTATTTCAAATGGTTATTTTAAATTTCTATTTCCATTTAAAATACAAAGCAAAGTACACATTAAAAAAATTAAACAATAATTTTAAAATCTTTTTTTGAAACTTTTGTTTTTAAATATATTTACAGTTTACAAAATTACAGCCGACCTTATAATAATTTCATACATTTATTATAAGTGAGCTTTTTATGATATTGAAACTAGGAAAAATAAAAATTGTTTGGAATTTAGCAAATGTCTAGCAGTAATAGTTGCCAGTTAAAAATAAATTCAGACGAAAAATTATCTGAAAATGAAATCAAAATCTAAAGTATTGTTTTTTTAAATCTAAATTCAGGTAATTTTGTGCAAATCTTAACTTATATTTTGATATTCTAAATATTATATTAAAAAACCTATACACAAAACCATATAACAAGTACCTACCTTTAGTCCCCCACCGTGTAATTGCCTATTTGTTCTTTGGTAAAGAAAAAATGCATTTAATATAACATCACCCCTCACTTTTGGCTATATCAAAAAAAAAATGTTTTGTTCTTAAAATGTTTACTCAACATAGATTGTGAGGACTGAGTAAATATTTTATTAGGGTTTTAATCTCTGTAAGGCACTCAAATTTGAAGAAAAAACCATTAATATTTGTGTATATTTAACGAGGTTTTCGATAGAAAAAAATCTCCATCCATTGTTCCTTCGGGGAATTGGCATTTTTAATAATGCCGTTTAATGTAAAGAGCGTTAATGTCAACAATTTTTCATAATCCGCTTTTTAATTTATGCGCTTAAGCGTGATATTTTAATGATGTATTTCTCTATTTTTCAACAGCTTTTTATTTAATTTTTTTTTCATCGCAGGCACAGAGAGTAAATCCATCTTGCAACATTTTCATTTGGACAGATTGTTCATGGTTCTCTCAATTTCGGTTTGAAATATGTTAAAGAATTTCTAGGTCTAGAATAGTTGAGAGTTATGTTAGGTGGTAATACTTCTACCGCTTAAATCTACCCACTGGAACTCTATATCCTCTCCCCGTGTTCATCCTAACAGCGGTGGTTGTTCCAGAAGCTTAGTGGTTTAATGAAACTGATAAAAGGTCCAATGGGCACTTGCTGCAGTACCCGAGGAGCTCAGTGTCGTGCGACGAAGAGAACTTGATTCTTGGAACGCCCGGTGCTGTCCAGGTAGCAGAATTCTGGGCGGATATAATTTAGTGCCTTTTACACGATAAGAAGAAGAATTAAATGTCTTGAATAATCATCATTTTGAGCCCATATTAAAACAAGTGATTGATTACTAGACCATAGTTTCTTCCCTAGAAAAATTAAAGACAAGCGTCTTACCAAATGAGCTACGAAAGTTATCACTACTAGACATGTTTCGTTTGCAGGTTTTTACCTTTCTGTTTTTAAATTTTTAGTTTAGTAACTAGAGCTTAACAACTGCCTAACATATTAGTTGAATATTCTTAAAGTTATAGATGTACCAAAACACTATTTTATATCCACGATTTTTTAAATATAAAATTAAACAATTTTAACAAGAATGACTTTCCAAACACATATATTTTTAATCATTCCTGGCCAAATATATTTTTGGAAATAGTCAATGTTATTTTGTAAGCGAATCACTTAATATTTTCAATCGCAGTCAACTTATTATTTAAGGAAACATTTTTCTTTGTTGGTGGTACATAAACAGATGAATTAAGTCACAAAAATTTTATGACAAACATCTGCAACAAAAATGAGATATTTTACAATACAAACTATCATTTTTACTGTATTATCATTGTTTTTTTTTATTATTTATTTACCTGATATGACTTCTTATAAGCCACTGAGACATTGCATTTATACGAAAGTGGGTCTGCTACATAATAAGGGAAATAAAAACCTTGGGCCTCATTCAAATGAGTGAGGCCTATGGAGGATAGATAAGCTTAGAGAAATTGGTTAATGAAGCTAAAGCTCACATAGGTTCATGTTGCTAGAAATGATAAAGAAGAGGTTTTGTCTTCAGAACAATTTTGTTTTAATTAGTTTGATTACTCGTACAAGGTGATTCTTCATACTATTTTCCATGCGTCAGGAGGGGTGTGAAGGGATCTTCCTATATATTTAGATTGCTGACAGGAGCAACGTCTAACCCATTTGTTTTTTTTTAAGATATGGTTTTTGTTCTTGATAAGTATTTGAGATATATAAATATTCATTTCTTTAGACTAGCAGTAAGTTGAACTTACTGACAAAGTGCTATTCGGGCTGTATATTTGGAATTCTGATAAAGACATCTTCAATATTTCAAAACAACGTTTTGAAAGAAACCATACAGAACTTTCTTAATAATAGGATTAATTTGTTTCCACAAAATGGTTATTTCCTTTTTATTTGTTTTATACTGTATAGTATATATTTATTTTTAAACTTTGTTTGTACTGGGTTTGACTCTGTCTATCTAAGCAATATAAAAATATTAACTTTATATCATCAAGTTTAGTGAATTAAGACAAGCTATGTATCTTCTATTTCACAATATAAGAGAAAGATATATGAACTTAAATACGAGATTTTATTTTGAGGAATAACATATGTTTACAAATCTATATATGTGTTTGTAAATTGTAAACAAAATCGCACATGGTCGCCGAGTTTATGGTAATTACCCATGTGCAAATAAAATTATAGTAGCGCGAAACCCGCAAATAAATTATTTTCGTACGAACACATTCGGTGGCAAACGACTGGAAGAAGTTTCGTGTAACAAAATAATTTAACCTCTGGCCACAGGTCGGACCTCGGAATGTACCGAGAATATATAAATATTAAATGAGTTACTCTTTCTACTTGCTCTGCCCACACTGGCTGCAATATGTCTTTATGTAAAGCCTTTTGGGACGACCGATAAACTCCGAGTGGCCCTCGGAGTATTTGTTATTTATGAAAAAATACGATCATTTTCGATATTGGATAAATTCAATAAAGAAATTGACCCAAACGGTAGATTTACTGATCAAAAAACATATTTTAACCCATGTTCATCTTTGTATATTTGTTTCACGTCTAAATTATTACTCGACGAGATAAAAAATCAATTGCAAAAATAATAATGGTAGTTTAAGTAATATTGTAATAAGAAATATTTATGAGTAATTTATTAGATTATCATTTAATTTTTAACGCACGCAACCTGTACCAAAATCAATTCTATACAAATTATAAAAACACAAAAAGAATTGTTTTTTTTTTTTATAATAATTATTAAAATGAGCCAACATTTTTAAGATATAAATTTGATGCTAAAAGTGTGATAAAAATATTTCTCAAAATTTTTATTTTTAAAACCAACCAAAAATTAAATTTTAGCCAGCAAAATATGAAAAAAGAAAAATAATTGCTGTAGAAAATCATAGACTCATTAAAATACATAGGGCGAAAATGTATGACAAATTACACAACGAAGTGATAAGGAATAAATGTGAACTTAAGGCTGATGTATTGAGTAGGCAAAGAAAAACACTCTTAGATGGTTTTGGTACGTGGAACGAATGAATGAAGAAATACTAAAAACACAAATATACTGTGCAAATGTTAAATGTGTGATAGAGAAAATCCAGTGAATGTGTGATTGCATCAAGTGAATGGCATTTTGAAAGAAAGAAAAGTAAGAAGTAAGAAAAACTCATAGCAGCTGTATGAAAAAATGTGTGGATGTGGAAAAAGCGAAGTATGTGTGACGAAATAGGAAAGTCTGACGCCCTGTCCTCTGGGTCAACCCCAGCAGAAAAACAGCGTGATGGAATGTACTCGTATGTATGCAAATATGATAAAAAATTTTGGAATTTTGATACTTCAAAAGCATCAATAGTTTTACAGAAGTCATTGAGCAAAAGTTCAGTGTCCGAATTATAATAGTGCCAATTTTCTTTGTTCTTCAATTAAACTTATAATTTTGTACGACCTGAGTAGCTTCTTGGTAAGATATATATTTCCTATAGTGGAAGGATTCGATTTTTGAAGCCTCTTGGAAAAATATGGTTGAGGAGATCATTTCGGTCTAAAAATGAGTTTTCTGTCTAAAAGGAGAAGAGCTTTTCTATCTTAAAATGTTATGCGTATGAACGACATCAAACTGAAAGTTATGCGCCATCTTTAGTCATTCTAATCTCGAATACTACATGGATTAATGGGCCAAAATACAATGTTGTCTCCAAATGTCATTTCCCAGTTTTCAATATTATCGCACTATAAATGTGGATTTGCCGAGCAATAAATTCCAAATAAATTAAGTAAACGTCATTTTAACTAAAAAAAATATCAAGATCATTTGTGTTCACATTTTTTAATAAAATGAATATACCTATTTATTACACTAATCAAAGAAATGATTTTTATTTATTATTGTTATTTATTAGTATTCAATAATAATATTATATTGTATTTTAATAATTTCGTTGCATACAGTACAATCTGTTGGGGTTTCTGTCACGTGGCGATCTCTCTCAATTCACCAGAATGATGATAAAAAACCTCAAGTAAGAATTAAACTAAAATATTTTCAAAAAATCTGGATCAAACGTAAACCGAACCCGCAACCTCCAGTTTGAAAGAAAAATTTCGTATCAACTAGGCCACATAAGTTATTATTTCTTATTACAAACAATGTAAGCATTAAACATTGATGGCACAAAAATATCATTGACACAGGAACCACAAAAGTTTTGTTGTGGCATTAACGAATATTTCGCCAATGTGGGCAATAATCTCTCACGTAACATACTTAATAGGAATGAAACGATTGAACAGTCATTGAATGACGCTATTCTTCATTCTTTAAAAGTACCCGAATATACATTTTATCTAACGCCAACATCGGAGAAAGAAGTTCTAGCTACTATTAACACACTTAAGGCAAGTAGCGCCCCGGGGCCTGATCAGATTACATCTGCACTGGTAAAACATACTCAAAGATTTATAGCACTACCACTGAAACATGTAATCAATTTGAGTTTTAGAGGTGTAACTTTCCCAACTGCATTAAAACGTTCGCAAATTGTCCCAATACACAAGGGAGGCTCGATGGATGACTTAAAAAATTATAGACCCATATCTCTACTGAGCATTCTCTCAAAAATTATTGAGAAAATAGTGAAGGACCGACTTATGAAATTTTTCAATATGCACAACATTATCTCTCCTAATCAGTTTGGGTTCCAAAGGAATGTGGGAACTGAAACTGCTTTGCTTAATCTAGTAAACAGCGTTACCACCACTTTGAATAATAAGCAAGCATGTTTGGCAGTTTTTTTGGACCTTGCAAAGGCTTTTGATACAGTGTCTCACCGAATATTACTTACCAGATTGATGGAGGTGGGCATATGTGGGCGCTCTTCTAGTTGGTTCTCTTCATACTTGTCCGATAGAACTCAGAGAGTCAAATTGGGTGATAGTGTATTTGGTGAGCCTCTTTTTATGAGATTCTGAGTACCTCAACGTAGTGTTCTGGGACCCATATTGTGCCTGGTATATATCAATCAGTTGTGTAATCTTTCTATCAGGGATAAGATTATTACTTTTGCGGATGACACGGTTCTTCTATTCGAGGGCCGAACATGGGATGATGTATTCTTAAAGGCTAACGAAGAATTACGCGTAGTTAAAGAATGGATGGACTCAAATTTATTGACTATAAATTCCCAAAAAACTAAATACATCACATTTAGCATATCTACAAGAACTCAAGGACCTACAAATAAATACATAACACTGCACACTTGTTCACCCATGGCTGACTGTAGTTGTGTTTCCTTGGAAAGGGTTGATAGTATAAAGTACCTGGGAGTTTATGTTGATCAGTTCCTTCGTTGGGAGGTCCATATTAACACTTTGAGCGCCAAAATCAGAAAACTAGGATACATATTCCGTATGATTCGAAATGTGCTCAGTGAAAATATTCTTAAAAGTATATACTTCGCCTTATGTCAGTCAGCACTTACTTACGGTATATCAGTTTGGGGGGGATGCACTTTAACCCAAAAACACATATTGCAGGTTTCCCAAAAATTGATTGTGAAAATAATTAATAAACTTCCTGCTCGGTATCCCACGGCGGAGCTTTTCAGAGAGTATCAGGTCCTGAACATAGCCAATTTACATCTCAAATCCATTCTCTGGCACTACCATCGAGAGGAAAGGAAGATGCAGACTCAGCAGACACACATGACACGCATGGCAACTAATGAAATGTTCACCATCCCTAGAGTTAAAACCTCTTTTGAGCAAAGGCAATATGCTTACTTGGCTCCCATTACATACAATGGCGTGCCGACTTCAATAAAGGTAAAGGTAGGAAAACCATTTAGACAGTCGATCGGAGCGTGGTTGTAATTGCGACAAAATTTTGAGTACTTGGGCTTTCAGGATGAATGACGAGTGGAAAGGATTTATGTAAGCTCGTGAGTGTGGGTTTCTTCTTGTTGTTTTAATTTTGGTTGTTTTTGTATTTGTGTTTCTGTGTATTTTTTTTTTTTTTAATTTTGTTTTGATTTTAATTTTTATTCTTATGATTGTGTGCGGTATAGTGTGGGGTGAATATTTTTGGTCTTTCTGGAGTGATGATGTGTGAGGAGTTGAATTTCGCAAGATGTTTCCAGTCGTAGTTGAGTGTCACTGTTTGTCAGGTTGATGAGAGCGTGCAACGGGGTTTTGTTTTTGTGTAATCAAAAATCGGAAAGAAGTATCGATTTATTTTTCTCATGCTAAATATCCTCAGTGAGATACAGGCAAAAGCCTAGTTTACTGGGGATACGACAAATGAAAGGCAACAAACCCAGATCCATTAAAATTGTATGTCCAAATCAAATTATCTGTTGTTTTTCTCAAATTGTGTATATTTCTTGTCATGTGTAATAATAAATAAATAATAAAATAAATTTTAGGATAGCAATAAATTCTACGCTTGATTTATATAGGTCAATATAAAAATGGGTATTTTCCAACACCTCTAATTATTTTTAAGAACATATAAACAGTTAAACTTGATATATATGTACGTGTATAGTAACAGCATAAATGTATGTGTCATCTTTCTATACTGATTAAAATAAAAATATGAGGTAATTTACTGAGCACCATTTCACGAATGACACTAATTTAAAAAAATAAACACAACAACCTAAAACCACCTTAATAAAGAAAAGTAAGCTGAGTTAATAGAAATAACATGCAGAAGAGAATTTTTCATAATCAATAAAACATGTCATTTATTTCTTAAGCGAAAGTTGGTAACCGGAATATTAACTTAAAAACCTTTCTTAGTCTATCATGATCTTCTTTAAAATAACAATGTTACTAAATATGTGTCAAATAAAAAATCTGTATTACCTTTGCTTCCCTTTTCTTCTTTCCAGTTATTTCCCCCATATGGGGTCAGATTTTTTTAAGTCCTTTGTTTCCGGATTCCCCCGTTAAACCCATATATTCTTGGGACGCACTTACCTCATCTACCTTGAACCCAATCAAGATTAGACTAGTCCTTTTTTGGGGTTTAATTAGAATGTGCCTGTAAACTTGAAAGCATGAGTACATATTACTTTAAGACTTCCTCATACGAATTCATTTTTCAAAAGACTATTTATTCTCTATTGACTTTTCAAGATTCCCAAATCATTTAAATTCTTAATATATAGAGTGAGCTAGGAATATATCCTGAGTGGATGGGTCAAAAAAGTGGGAATTAAAAGTATTTATTTTAATTTAATGTAGTTTGCAAAAAATGTGTTTCTAATTCTAAGCCCATGAAAATACTAAGAGGAGAGTTATGAACGTTTCAAAAATATACTTTGAAATAAATACCTCAAAACGCATTTCATATGAAAACTATTAGAGGTGATCAGCAAAAAAAAACTATATATTAGTCTCAAGACCACACACATCGTCACCCCTCTCCTTCCTACACTATCTCTCTTTTCATACTGGAGAGATTTCTTCATCATGGGATCTGAAACGAAAATGACCTCAAGACCAAAGTTCATCAAGCTTAAAACGAGATCCCATAGTCATAAATTGATGAAACAATCTCATATTGGAGGATAAAGATGGAAGCTGTTAACATTTATTATGACGAGTGCATTAAAGGATTTCGGGATGATTAAAAGTTTAGCTAATTTAATTTTTATTAATTCCGGTAACAGCCACCAACCGACGAACTCCCTTAGTCAAAAAATAAATCACGTTTAAAACTTTATTTCGAGATACATTTTTTTCAAACAAGTATAATTTCTCTCCGAAATTTCCCTCAACAAACATGCCCATTTCTGGAAACTGCATAAAATAAACTTTAATTAGATTTTTAAACTGTTTCGTACCGTCCGATCAGGAAATTGTCGAGATTTAAAGCAAGAGAAAACTTTCCTTGCCCATCCTGTTGTACGAGTAGTGCACGTTAATAATTTAACACATAATGAAAGGTGTAATGAAACATTTCACACTTGATGGCATTTATTTTCATTTAAAAGTGTTAGGGTCAGATATACCACCCCTTGCCTCACGACTTCTAATAGTTGCCAGTTAATTGGTTTTTTGGGGTGAATAAACCACAACTCTAGGAGCAATCTCTATGATCACCAGTTTGTAATTGCTTTTAGAGAAATTCTTAGAATTTTTCTGTAATTATTTTATAAACGTTCTTTTAATTTGTCTTATTTCTCTCAAATTAAAAATGTTGATTTAACTATTATAATTTTCTGTAATGTTATATAGTATACGTTTTCAAGAGTAATAAAACAATGCTATTTCTTCGAAGTCATACACTCAAGAGGGCTTAATATTTTTATAGAGTTAAATATTAGAAAATTGATATAAGTCTCAAATATACATAAGCCTTAAAGATACATACATATCCTCGTGTCATTTATCTGCTGGGATAGGAAAGATAGACAGAGCACTAGACTTTCCTAACTCGACACACATTTCGCTGTTTCACTATCTATATTATATCTCCATGTCTATACACAGCTCCAATCATAATTTCCTTGATGTTTCACTCATATTTGAACTGTATATTTGTTTTGTTAATATTTTTTCATTCATTCGTTCCACGTGCCCAAACCATCTCAAAGTATTTTTTTCTCGTATTCAACGAATCATTACTCAATAAGTTATCATTCATTCCTAATCACCTCATTCCGTATTCTGTCATACATTATCTCCCCACGCATTCTTCTAAGTAAATGTATTTCTACAGCATTTATTCGGCTCTTTTCGATCTTTTTCCACGTCCACGTTTCACTCCCATACATAAAAAAGTTGCTAAAATGCTGTAATAGACTTTCACTTTATCAAATGATTTGGAAGTTTTAAAGATAGTATGATAGATGGAAAATCACAGAAGTTTCAACAGACCAAATCATAACTAGGTCTACCAAAGTGCAACTTGTGAGAACATTAATTTTCCCAATCTTCTCTATGTTTTCGAAACGTGTACATTGAGAGACAAGCGACGCAATAAGATAAACGCCATGGAGATGTCGTGCTGGAGACGTATGTTGCGTATGTATTTATGAATTATTCGTAGTATCTTATTTTGGATAACTTGCCTCGTCGTTAACGCTTAAGCCAAGTATATTTTTACTAAGCGTTCCTCGTATTTAACTACAACTAGGTCTTCTTCCGTGACTTTGTCCTACGAGTATTATCGCTGCTGATTGAAGTTCGCCAGTTACTTGTTTGGAAATGTGATGGCATACTCTTATCATCTTAGTTGTAAAATAAAAAGAAAACCTGTTATTAAACCATACTATATGATATTAATTTCTTAATTATTATGACTGTGTCAACTAATGTCTAAAGTGGTGAAATGCAGCACAAAATAAGTTATGCTTGTGGAGTCCTTAACAACATGAAGCTCCTCAGCGTTTAGTCTAAAGACGAAGTATTTGCTTTTTGGCTGACTGCATCTTGCCTTTTTTTACAAGACAGACTGGATTTTGATGTGTCACCAAGACCAAGAGTAAAGACTTCTCCGTTTTTAAGAGAAATATCTTAGAAAGATGATAGGTGTCAGATGGAACGACCGCGTAATGAATATGACGGTTCATCTTCGGACCTAGTAGCAGCCTATAATCACTATACTTAATACGTTGGAGATGGTTAAGCAACGTTGTGCTATTTTATCGCCCACACGAAACTTGATGAATCGGGCGCATATCCTTCGCTATATTCCGTTTCACAATGGTGAGATTCGAAGTCTCGGCCTGACATCAACGGGTGTGGATTTCCGAAGTGTGTACCTATCTAGATGGAAATGTTTTATGTTATCGCTCTGTACCTGATGGAATGTATAAGATAATGAGACTGTTATGTTATCGCTCTGTACCTGATGCAACGTATAAGATGATGAGACTGATGTTGCAATACGAGACATAATTTTACAAAAAAAGTATATTTCATAATGATACAAAAAAATGTTTTATCGTTTTAATGTGAAGACTTACAATTTAGTAAGAAAATATCACGATAAATAATAACTGAAACCAAAGTTAAATAATACTTTCTCAGAGCACACAAATATCAAGATCTCTAATAATAAATAAAAAGTAGGCAATTTATCGATTTTCCAATTAAAATACAGTAAAATCAGTGCTACTGTCTTTTTTCAGACAAACGAATGCATAATGTAATTAAGTTTTTCAAGTAATCCAGTCTGGAAAGAGAAACTTGGGCAGGGACAACTTTCCAGCGATTCAATCAGAACAAGTTGAGGCTAATTGGTGAACTGGCTGAACACTGAAGTCACCTCTTGCATCACCAATTGTAGATTTGGATAAAACAAAATAAGTTGGTACAATATTTTCTTAATAGAACCCCCTTCATAGGACATTATTTCAACCAATTATTCATTTTTTTTTCAACCAAGTTCGTAGAAATTAGGATTACTTAAAACTTATATTTTTCGGATAACTTTTTTACCTAAACACAAATTCTTAGAAGACGAAAAAAATTACAGAGTTTCAATTAAATTATGTCGCTGTGCTATTTTGCTGAGAATTGCTAAATCTCACGAGCAGCTGAAACTCGGATTTGTTGCATTATTTATTTAATTTCACAGGTATTATACTGTCTCAGAACAGGCCATGAGCCTAGTGAGATGGTGAATATTGACCCATTATCTTGTGTAGAGAAGATGTGTAGAAAAAAATTAAAGCTATTGAGAAAAAAATCACAATCCATTAATGAATTACTACTCTACATTTTCACATTAGTGGTACGGATATTTAAAGAGTTTGGCATGTGGATATCAGTGTCGAAGACTCTATTTATCTAGTTTTTGGGTCAAAAGTCACTCAAGTAGACACTTAGTAATTCACTCAAGTAGACACGATCAATATATTGATGTAGGCGTTGATATAATAACCGAACGCAGATAAATATAATAACTTCGTGAACAAACTCTTAAGCAGCGAAGTACCCTTTTTGGTACCATCGGGAATCAAACCTTTAAATGGAAAACGAGCGTTTTAATCTAAAAATATTTTAAAACGTATTTGACACACAGAAACAGAGTTGCAGTTATAATATAAGGGAAAAGGTTAGTATATATTGTGTATATGCTAGGCTCTGCTTATTTAAAACCTATAAAATATATATTCTGTTAAGCTGGGGATTTCTATGGTTTAGAGGTACAACACGTATTTTTCAATAGCAGGCTTGAGATTTGATTCCTGACGGTAACCAAAGTGGTATTTCTTTAACAAACGCAGACTTTCTAAGATCCTTTGGTTTGGTTCGAAAAGATCAATAATATAGCAATAAATCAGGTATCTTGTAGTGAATGGGTAAACAATAATATAGCAATAAATCTGGTATCTTGTAGTGAATGGGTAAACAATAATATATCAATAAAGCTGGTATCTTGTAGTGAATGGGTAAACAATATAAGTCAAATAAAATAAATTTCAATTTAAAAACACACAATTATTATTTTTAGATTTTTTTTCTAAGTAACAAGAAATATTTCACCTAATACCCTGTCTAAAAAAGACAATGCAATAAGTCTGCAGTTGAGATTCAAACCGATGTCCTTTTTCTAACCATGAGTTAAACAACAAATACTTTTCACAACAAACATATACTTTTCACAAAAAACAAATACTTTTCACAACAAATGCGTTACTATCACATATGGGAAGATTTAAAAAGTTCCATAGTAGTTCGTTTTCCCTTAATAAACTTTCTGTGAGATTCTTACCGAATATGTTTTTTCTAAATATATTCAGATCCGAAAAAGAACCTCATATTTTGACCGGAGCCGACACTTTCAAGTCACTTGGAGATAAACTCGCTTTATTTTAAGTAATATTTCAATAATAGTTGATCGATTCCTGAATTAGAGTACCCTTGACGAAAGTCGGTGCTAAAAAAATATTAATTTTACTTTAAGCTAGGCTCAATAGTATAGTTAATAAAATTATTTATACAACTTTATATTCTACGTAACTCAAAATACATTTAATATTTATGATACCTCCCTGTTTAAACTAATCAAGCCCAGTTAATATGAATCCCTCCCTTGAATACCCCTGATCAGGCCTTTTGTATAATTGAGAAGGTGGCGTTGATTGAATTTTTTAATTCACGATGAAATTACTTGCGTAAGACAAGATTACGTGACTAATTTAATTAGGAAGGAAATTCAACGACTGAAAGTTGGAAATCTTTTAGCGTTGCTTTTTTACACAAAAAGCTCCTGAAATGTATGAAATAAACATTTCTTTCAATCACGGCTCCCCCGGTAGAACATTAATTGACTTTAAAAATAAATTTATTGGAAGTTTTAATGATTCGTCTCGTCTCTATTGTTTTTTTTTTCTTTTTTTTATTGTTAGACATAAATAAAGATCAACATTACAGTTTTTTTATGAAACTTGTAGATTGAGCTGGAAAATTATTTTGATTTATTCAAAATACTTTATACATTGCCTAAATGTGAATACAAATAAAAAAAAACAGTTAGTAATAAACAAAAAATTCTCCGTTGGCACTAAAAGAGTTAATAAGAGTGCCAAATGAAAAATGGGTGTTTTGACCTGTGTGTTGGGCATAGAATAAACCTGAATGAAGATTAAAGACATTATGGAAATTCAGAAAAAAAAATACGGTATAAGAAAGTAGGCAATGTATGATGATAAGGTGGGATCAATTAAGAAACTGGAAGAACGAGAAAAGTTGAACAGAATAGTAGTAAGTTGGTGGAAATTATAAGTAAAAAATCAAAACAAAAAGTATGGTCAAGAAAAAAGTACTAATGATTTGTGTGTGTGTTATCTGTTGTAACCTTTTTTATAAATGTTTTGATATAATATTTAGAACTATATAATATCACATTTCATTCCTGAATCTGATTAAACTCGACCCGATAAAACAACGTACTAACCCACTGAATATATACAATAATTTCAGTTTATTGAATATATTCAAATGAAGGTATCTGAATCATAACTATGAAAAATATCAAATCATTTGAGTGTAATGGAATATATGATAGGATATTAATCAATTGTACCAAATGGTAAAATTTGGTTTATTATCTATCTATTCCATATAATATGATATTGGATTTACTCAAATATCTCAAAACAGGTATAATATGGGTTTTGATATATATGTTACGCTTTATGATTAGTATAAATCTCTCCGTTTGATTTATAAGCTGAGAGTAATATTTTCAAAAGTAATATCAGCGCTGTGGTCTAGTGGTTACCGTCTTTACACCATAGAATCTCTTTTTCGATATCGTAAAATTCACTCTCAGGCTCGTTTTTTAGTAACAGCTTTTAACAATAATATCGATTGACCTTACCCGGCAATAGTGTTTTTTCACCTGATAATATTGACTTAGAATTAAATTAAGTCATATAAGTATCAGGAAAGAGTTTTTTTTAATCTTCGGCAACTTTCAAACTAAGTTAATTTTAAACTTGTGTATATTTATCGTGTAATTTAAACTAAAGATGACTGATACAGCAATGTTTGCACCTCGCAATGAAAGTGTGCAACTTGAGAAGGACGTTTATTTGGTTAGAAAGCAGCAGGGAAACACAAACAAAATAAAGTGAATTATAAAAGTTACATTTACTGACTTTATATTTGCTACGCGAATTCAACAGACTGGAACACAACACGATGTTAAGAAGTACGATTGAGTAAATTTTTTCAAAATATTATTGTATTATTTTGGTGGACAAAATATTTAAATGTAACCAATCTGAAAGGCCTTTAAGTCTTTAAGTAATAAAGTTTTTAAGTAAAAACAATAACGATTTTTTTAAATCTGGATACTAATGGGAATCGAACCCTCAACCCTATGGTGGTAAACCAATTATCACGCAAGTCGTCTAAATATTATTTTTGTCATCGTTTCATATCTACCAACTAAGTATCCTTAATGCAGTTAAACTAATTAATTGATGAAATACTCTAGGAGGACTTTTAAAAACGCAAAAATTTACGTTAAGTCCTGACTAAATAGCTAATAACGCGTGTTAAAAATGTAGAATCCAATGAGAACTTACATAATTATAATAAATAGATGACTTGTAAAGTGTAGTGTCGTTATACGAGTTATATTATCGGCTCAAAAGACAAATATGTTTAAAAGTATAATCTTATAATGTTGAACAAATTCATTATTGCATCAGTAATGTTGGCTTTGGTAAGGGGTATGATATATATGTTAGTTTATTGATGAACACAAAAACGCAGGATGATAAATCCTATTGAGTTAGTTAGTAAACCACCCGAAGTAATTTTAATAGATTGCTGTCTTTTCTTTGCGGCCATTTGAATAATGTAGGCAGTAAATGAATGGGGAACAAAGGTAATAGGAAGACTGATGTTGAAGTATACACGCAGATCAAATCTTATTCTATTGGGTACCGTATATTATACTTCAGTTAGTTCTGTAAAAAATATATGGGAGAAATGTAGTGGATAAGCTGTTTAATACTTGGTACAATGACAATTCTAAACCGGTACTAGAATTAATTAATTCACAAGTGTAAGAAATAGTATTTATTAGTTATCGCAATCAGACTACAAAATCTATAACAGGACTGCAAAATCTATACAATTATTTATAAGAAACACTACATTTACCCGGCCACGCGTTGCTGTGGCTCAGTCCGGTTAAAGGGAAAAGAAAGAAAAGAGAAAGCACACGTTTCTAATATGTTTAATTTCACAATGTTTGTGGGTATACAATATTTTTGAAGTCTTTCAGCCACTCTCAGCCTGTCGCATTCATTCTGTTGAGAACGAAGCAGATCTGAAGCTGAAGAACGCGATCGCCATGCTCGCAACCGTGCATCCTCAAGTCTGGCTACACGTCGTTCTGCTGCTTCCTTGACATTTTGATGAACTAAAGCAGATCGATTGCACTGAAAAAGAAGAAAGAAAGTTATAGCAAAAACATATAAAATTGTGAAATATTAAAAATGAGTGAAATTGTGAAACATTAAGTTATGAGACAATGAAATTCGTCCTGAGGTCATATCAACCTGCACCTTTCCGTTCCCAATTTCCAGCAATTGATGTGAGAATATCTCAGCTGATCGATCGTTTTGCAGCTGGACACGCATTTGTCAAATATTTGTCCAATAGGAGTATTGTTAAGGAAATACAGAGATAATTGGAACTAATTAAATGCTAAGCAAAGAGAGAGATTATTGGAATTAATTCAATGTTAAGGAAAGACATAAATTTAATTTTAATGTGACATGTTGGACGCATCATTAATGAACAATAAATATCGATTCTAATAAATAGCAAGTTATTTAAGTAAATACATTACATAAAACTAACAATAATGACAAATTAATACATATTGTTACAAATTAGCAAAAATTTGGCAGTTCGTTTAAATTAAATATGACATTTGTCAAAAATGTACATACCATCATCACGTTGTCTCTCTGAAGCAAATGATCGCGTCACTCCAAGAGGTCAATTCACGATATGATTTGAATTCAAACGAAAATCAATCAAAATGGCGGATAGATTATTTAGTTTAGCGCAGATGGCGCTATACTAAAAAAATTAACGTTTTTGAAAATTTAATATTTATTATTAAATATTTAATATTCAATAATTTAATATTTAATTATTTAATATTCAAAATCAAAATGGAACTGTCAAAATTTCAAAGCAATCCGTGAATAACTTACGGAGATTTTTAATTAACGAACATTTACATTTTTATTTATATAATTCCGAAACGTCGAAAATGCAATGTGACATAACTGTCAAGTTTAGTTCGCATGTGTCACTGCAGAAGGCGCAAACGTATTTTTTTCTGGTTTATAAACTTTTTTATGTAAAACTGTATATAAATAAAAATATATAAACATTCTCGTATACGAATGCAACCTTTTGTCAAAATTTCAAAGCGATCGGTGAAGAACTTTCGGAGAATAGAGATTTTTAAATACGAACATTTACATTTTTCTTCATATAAATATTTAATATTTTTGGTATTTAATATTTAATTATTTAATATTCTAAATCAAAATGGAAATAAGTCGAAATCTATATTGGGTGTTTCACGTTCAACAGGAGACGCTCAGATTATTTCGTATGTTTTATATACTTTTTTAAATACAACTGTATAGAAAAAAAAAATTAAAAAAATATGTATATATATATATATATATATATATATATATATATA
>CATKWJ010000768.1:0-15749 GCA_949825065.1 Odontocerum albicorne
GGAACGAATGAAAAAAGACTAACAAAACATATTATTGTATATATATACAATAGTACAAATGTGTGTGAATAGTGTAGTAGAAGTATAGCAAGGAAAGTATAAGGTGCATAGGTGCGCGCGGTAACACACTGGACTCTGCAGAAGGTCGTCGGTTCCACCCCATGCTGTGCTACTCCCCTCGAACGACACAGGCACTTTTTCCGCCTAGTGTTCGAGGGTATAAGGATACCTATGACTTCGGTCATATCTATTCTTAAAAATTATAATAAATCAAGTGAATGATATTTTGAAAGAAGGAAATGTCAGTTGTCAGTTAAAATTGCTATCAGTTTAATTAACATAATATATTAACTTGGTTTCTCAGTCTCACTGCTTTTTTTTGTAATTTAAATCATTCTTGTTCCTAGCTTTAATTTATTAAGGTCTGTAAAGGATATTTTTTCATTTAAAGCTGGAAAAAGGATGCAAGTAATTAATTAAACCCCCTCATTCAAACTTAGGCCTCTAATATTGCACGCCTGAGTTGCCTTTTGACCACAAGGGTAAACCCCACCCTCCGCATCGCGCACTTTGACTAGGGCTTCCAATATTGGAGGTACATACTTTAAAACACCGGATTCGTTGAAATTTAGACAATAGTTTAGCTGTAAAGGAAACTGAGGTTTAATTGGATATACGCCAACCTAGAGATATGAATTCCAGTCTTGGCACTTTGAATTTTGAATGCAACTGCATGAAACGAGCATGAATTAAGATTTTTATATTATGAGTTAGTCCACCCACGGAAGAATGATATGTGAAATTTTATAGATAATTAATTATTTAATGGATTTAAATTTTAACTGATAAAGTTTGAATCATTTAGGTTTTTTTTTGTATTGTAAGTAAATAAAGGATTCATTATGACAAGGCTGGCTAAGTTCAATGGATGTGAAATAGAAACATCGTTCATAAAGTCGTACCGATCATACAAAGGACAGTTACTGAATCCTAAACAATTCCTATCTTGGTCACATTAATTGAGTAGGGTAAAAAAATATTTATAAATTTAGAATTATCAGATATCTATTTTAGTGGTACTATAGAGATATAAAAAAGGCGTACTCGTAATTTAAAAAATAGAATATCAAAAATTTAATTTATTGAACTATATTATTATTTAGTTACTCGTAAAAAGGAAGCGTCACAGTTTAAAAAAAACGGTTGTGCTGAATAATTTGATATACCGTCTAGGTTTTATCACTTTTTTGTTGTCCTCATCATGACAAATACATGACATTGAATAATTCTTTTCCACTCCTCTATCGTCTGAAACCCTTGACGCTGTTGTCACATTTGTACCAGCGACTTCCTTGATTTGGTTAATCTACCTCATCGGTGAACAATCTCTTCTTCTCGTTCTCAGCACACTTCCCAGGACGTATTCCTTAATACACCAAAATGCATTGTTTGTCCTATGTATTAATTACGCAAAGAATATTTCTTATCCGTGTAGTAAAAAGTTCAACTTTCTTTCAGGACATTGTTTGTCCCTTCGATATTGTGATGAGAAAGTTCACGATATATCCCAACACAACACGCGTCTTGAACACGAAACTTTCGATCAGGTGTGATCAAATGTGTTCTCTTATTATCTACAATATATTTGAGAAATCAATAATAAATTGTATCAGTTATCTTATTCTGCATCCTTACACTTATTGAGATCATTATTTTTTTTACCCCTGTAAATTGTATTTTTTCTGCACAATTGTTCATGTCAATGGATATTGAATATATTTTTTCAATATTCTATTTCCGTTTTATGGCCAAAGTCACTCCGAGAGCGCTTCTGTTTTTTGTAGCATCTTTCAAAAAAATATCACATGTCGTTCGACCCGGAGGGGGTGGGTTTGATTCCTCTTGGCACCCAATTTAATTTTTAAAAAGCTGTCAGTCTGATTTAACTTGAGGCCTCTTGAACACTTTTATGATTTGGTTGTAAAAGTGTCTGCAACTATCTGCATCAAAATTCTAATACAATACCTTTGCGACGCACAGGAGGAATCGTATTACAATACACGCGACAGCCAATCGCTCCAAAAGACCGATAGAGATAAATGGGTATGTAAGCTCGAATCGCACCAACAAGCAGATTAATAATTGGAGAACCAGGCGATCTCAGCAATGCACGACTGCGAGACGGAACGCCCCTAAAACACGATTTCGTCATAAAGATCGGCGTCAGACCGTTTAAGAATTAATTATTGTATAAAAAAATGCTTATAGATGAGAAGAAATTAGTACAAACAATGAATCCGTCAGATGTATAAAACTCACGAATATTACTTTTAACTCGTTCTATTTCTTATACTTCTAATTCTGTCTGAATTTCACCAACCATAAACGTTCTGTGTATACTTTTTTCGATGTTCTTAAATCGGCTTCCTCGCGTTTCATCTGTACCAGTAAATTGTTGCAGTAATGCAATTGACATATGCATTCTGTATATTATTGAACTAGTCCGGTAGAAGCTGCTCCCATTCATCCCGGGAACTGGGAATCAGGTCACACTCACACTTGCGGAACTGCAGGTTATTACGCAAGTGTGGGCTTCACCCGTCAAAGGTGAAACTCGCCCATTTATATATTGTATATACTCGTATAAAGCCTTGTCTACATACCTTAAATTTTACTTTTATATATTTTATTTCAATAATCATTTGACTTTTTTGATACAAGATATAAAAAACAAACTAAAATTCAATACTGGAATTAAAACATTGTTATACAATAGAAAACAAATAGAATAAGATGAATCCAACACAACAAAGCAAACTCGTATAATTTATATTGTTTATAGTTAAGGCATTAACGTTGTGGAGGTTTAAATATCAAACACTGTTTATTCCACTTTTTTTGTGACGGTATAACCCTACCGGGTACATTAAGGGTCCATAAGGCCCAAAATTGCTAGGTACATTTGCACTGGGGACGGATGAGATCACTATAATATTCCGTCCCGTAAATATATATCTGTGATATACTGAAATGGAATCATTGTAATCATCATCTTAGTAAATTGTTGAAGAAAGTGCGTATTCTTCATCATTACCATCAACTTCCGACATAACACTACCTGCCGTATTCTTCATCATCACCATAAAATCCCGACTTCCGACATAACACTACCTGCCGTGTTCGCAGAAGAAAGAACGCATGGGTTTTGAAAGCCATTTGCCACCAACGAGGTGATCTGAAGTGCTTTACTTCGTCAATCTAATCAAGCACAAAATGTGGGTGAAAATGGTCAATTATATCTTCAGATTTTTTCTTGCTGCGTATGTATATATTGTATTACCCTTGTTCAAGTGTCACTGCACTGCATATGTGTATATTATACTCGTATGGCATGTACTCGTATCTTAAAGGTCTAATTTTAGCCTTAAAACTAGTATATTTTTATTTTGTTGAATATGTTATTATTAAACACATAATAAAGTTTTGGTATTATTGCTATAGCCAGTATGATATACATACATATATATAATAGTATAAATGGTTCTTGAAAATAAACGTTGTCTAGTTTTACTATTATGAAACGCCGTTTTCAAGTCACATTGTATTATAGATCTAGGACGATTAATCAAAACGTTCATAGTCCATTAATATATTTTATTAAAAATCCCCCCCATATGGCTTGTTCATCAGTTCGGCCCGGGCATCGGGCGCTAGAATGGGATGGTTGTACTGCACTACACCAAACTGCACACTGGATAATATCAACCATCTAAAGGCAAATGCTCAGAAACTTTTAATTTTAAATTTTATTTAAAATAAAATAGTCATTATAAATAAAAATAATGTATTTAACGTCCCATACGATGACAATCTGGCGTTATTACCATGACACATTTTTTTCCAACCAACTAGATAATAAAGGATGTTACATGGTCGTAATAGATATAACATAATATAATATTATCATCAATTTGTGCAAAACTCATGATCATTAAAATAACAACAAAAAATGAGATATTATCAATATACATACGTACCATCACGCCATTTCCCTGTTGGGGAAGGCAGAGAAGACAGAGCACCTGATTTTCCTATCTCGACACACATACTTAGTTTCTTCTACATCCATACACCTTTTCATACAACTTCTACGATTTTTATGATTTCTACATTTCCTTCTTTCAGAATATCATTCACTTAATCGAACCATACTTTCCTTGGTCTTTCGCTCACACGCCTTTCACTCGTATTGACACTATATATTTATTTTGTTTGTTTTTATTCTTTCATTCGTTCCACATGCCCAAACCATCTCAGCGTGCTCTTCTTCATCTTACTTAATGCATCAGCCATAAGTTCACATTCATCCCTTACCACTTCATTCCGTCATACATTGTCACTTCATTTATTCTTCTCAATAAACGCATTTCTACAGCACTTATTGGGCTTCTCTTTCTTTTTTCACGTCTAAGTTTCACTTAACATACATACTCCAAAGATGACACCAAAATAATTTTATAGACAATCATCTTCAGATTTCGATACTGTCAGGTTCTAGTATATATTATATGTTTTAGTACCCCATCGACTGTGTTTCCTATTACTACACGCCGATATATTCGATATCCCTCTTAAGTCTTCCATCATCTGAGAAAATACTACCTAAATAGCAGAATTCCTCAACTTGCTCCAATCTTTCATTATTCACCCATATGTCGCATTTACTTTCATTTCACACTGTATCACTATTACTTAGGATATTGCAACATTCATTCTCAGATATTTCTTTTCGCAACTGTCATATATAATTAACTTATCGAACTCAGCAATTTATCTTCACTCTCCGCCAACACTACCATGTCACCTGCATATGTTACAGTAATCCGCGTACATTCCCATTCGACATTTGTATGCCTTCAATTTATTTATTTTTTATTTATTATTACACATGACAAGAAATATACACAATTTGAGAAAAACAACAGATAATTTGATTTGGACATACAATTTTAATGGATCTGGGTTTGTTGCCTTTCATTTGTCGTATCCCCAGTAAACTAGGATTTTGCCTGTATCTCACTGAGGATATTTAGCATGAAAAAAAAATCGATACTTCTTTCCGATTTTTGATTACACAGAAACAAAACCCCGTTGCACGTTCCATCAACCTGACAGTGACACTCAACTACAACTGGAAACATCTTGCGAAATTCAACTCCTCACACATCATCACTCCAGAAAGACCAAAAATATTCATCCCACACTATACCGCACACAATCACAAATCTCACATAAATCCCTTCCACTCGTCATTCATCCTGAAAGCCCAAGTACTCAAAATCCTGTCGCAATAACAACCACGCTCCGATCGACTGTCTAAATTGACATCTGAAGTTCCTTCACACGTGAATCTATATAAATATTGAACAACTAGAGTGACATAACGCGCCCTTATTATACTTTACCACTTTCGAAATATTTAACTATTCAGTCAAGGTACCATTTACTCTTCTACATATTTTACTTTCGTTGCATAATAATGATTCAATGCCGCGTACCTACTAGTTTACATCCAACACCATATTCATTCAAATAAAAGGAAAATCGGGAATGAAACACGTAACATTACTGAATTTTTTCAGTCGTTTTTTAAAACGTTTCAATGATGTAGCGACTCTTATATTAGTTGGTAACTGATCCCAAAATCGCAATGCATGAACAGTAAAGATAGGCGTAAAAAAGAAGAGCGGTAACTGATTTTTTTTTCAGTCGTTTTTTAAAACATTTCAATGATATAGTGACTCTTAGGTATATATAATATTATATTAGTTGGTAACTGATTCTAAAATCTCAATGCATGGACAGTAAAGGCAGGCGTAAAAAAAGAAGAGCGGTAATTTGGAAAAACAAGCTCTGCTTAAGCGTAGTTCAAATCCATGAAGTTTTGTCAATATTAATTCATTTTGATAATTTGATCATCTTATGTTGTTCGATTAGTATGAAAAAATATCTTTAATTTATCTTATCTCGTAAATTAATTTTACTTATCCCATACTTACCAAAAAACTATGTGCTTTTACTTATGAATTGATACTATACCGGCGGCTTTTTTAATATGCATTCCACCCAAAATACAGGTTTAGTACTGAACAAAAAAATATAATTGAGAATTTGTGTGCTATGTGCATATTAATACTTCGTGACAATTAAACACTCTTAGCATTCATTCATGGACACGGCAACCATATATAAGGGTCGCTGCCAATTTTATGAAAATACACACTGTCAATTTATTTTACATCAATTGTCAAGCGGCAACCATCTACAATGATCACTCCAATCTTAAAAAATATACACTGTAATTTTATTTTACATCAATTATCAAGCGGCAATCATATATACTAATCACTTGAATTTAAAAAAAATATACTGTAAATTTATTTTACATCAATTAGCAAGCGGCAACCATCTATAATGGTCACTGCCAATTTAAAAAATACACACTGTAAATTTATTTTACATCAATTGTCAAGCGGCTACCATTTATAAACTACCAATTTAAAGAAAAATACACACTTGAAATTATTTTACATCAATTATCAAAGTTATAAATAACACTGAATAAAAATAAAATAATCCTTTCATCATTGAACAAACATTCATTCAAATACAAGATTCAATTTAAATATATTTGAATTTCACCTTGTCAAATTAAAGATTTTGAAATTCAAAATGATGATAAAAACCTTTTAGCCCGCTCAAATGTCATAAATATCGGGTTTTCCGGAAAGTAGTTTCGTATTTCTCGGATAGATGTCGTTAAAAAAATATTTCGTTGCTTACTTCATTCCAAACGTGCCAAATGTATATCGTGAAAAGTAATTTTTAGCACATTTTTTCGGCTATTTTTTACCCTAATTGTTTGAGCGGTTTTTTGGCGTCATTTCGAAGATGGAACAAATGTGTTTTTGGCCCCTGATGCTTTTTTACTACCTTAAAGGAAAAAAATGCCACAAAAAAAAAAGTTCAGTGTATGACGACGATGCAGTAAGCAATAATGTGTGTCAAATGTGGCTATAAAAAATCGCATTGGTGATACGACACTCGAAAATCGTGTCCTGCTCTGAAAGGATGATTACCACTGTTAACGACCATATCAAGACTGGCCGAAATAACCAGCGTTCTACAACACGCGAGATTGTCGCGATGCTGAAAATAACGATAACCTGTTCGAGTATTTGGCGAAGAACTGTTATATAAATCGTTACAAATTCGCAAACACTTTCTGGACAACCTATCACTTGGTAAGTTGTTTTGATGTTTAAAAACTATATAGTGGCTAGATCATTCACACTTTTTTTTCAATGAACGAAAAAGCAAAAAAGCGATTATCCAAACAAAATATTTTGCACTCCTCCGAGAAATGAGAAATCCTCGTTTCTTTTATATTTTTTTTCCAATGTAAATTGGTAAACGTATGCAAGTAATGCATCATCATCATTATTTATATTTTGATTAAATAAAATCTTATTTTTTTGCCTATGTTACAGTGCCTTTCGGTGCAATGTGCGCTTTCCCAGGCCGGGTCATGTCCTATTTGCCGCTGAAACTATGCTAACCATATTAATCTAGTTTCAGGCAATGCGCAAATCTCCACTCGCCTACCCTCGGCTAAGTAGCGAGATGGCGTAGTGACGTATTCAAAGCACTTTCAGAGAACTGATATGAAATATGCATGAACACCATAATATCACCATCAAATGTATTGTATTTTCAGATGAAATCCTCTCCATGTTAATTTAATTCTAGTTATGGACAAATATTTTCTCACCTACCCTTGGCTTGTTAGCAAAATGAAGTAGTTACGTTTCCAGAACACTTTCAGGTTTAATAGTTGGGGTAAAGTTTTTCGCAATTAATACTGCGTTTTTGTTGCTCAAAGTGCCAATGGTTCGAGAACGTTGCAGCCATCATCTTCAGGGCTCCTTGGTAATCACATTCAACTTCCAATCGATATTCAACGAGCCATGTAAAATATAGCTACAACGTTCTTGTAACTTTAACACAATATGTGATAAATTAAATTATGCAATATAAACTTCGAAAGGCCTTATGTCATAAGTTAAAATGATTACGAAAGCTTTCGAACATATTGGATAAAATAATATGTATAGACACCACACTAAAATGCGTTGACTATATTAATCTAGTTTCATGCAATGGGAATATCATATATTCTCCACTACGTATCGAGACCGTATTGTGATATTTTCGAAATACTTTTGGAGAGTCGATATAGTAGATTGTTTTGAATTACATATAAGTACGAGTATAATATATAAGTATCATTATCTTCATCGACTACATTTGTCCTTGAAAATGGACCACAAGAAAGACTTGTGTATAACTTTTTTTAATCTTAAATTGTTGTTACTCGCTTTCTCCACATTCGTACATTACCTTATTTTATTCATGCTTTTCCCTTCACCTTCTTTCCAAATCTGGTCCACTTAGCTCAGTCACGTTTTACTTAGTCTTTCTCCGTACGCACACCTTACATTTCTGGCTTGTACATTAATTTAATCAGTATTTCATTATTAATTATCTTAACTTATTCAAACTATTTTACCGCTCGTTTTTGCATCTCACAACACCTTCTTTCATGAATTGATTCTCCACAAATTTTCCTTAATACACGCATCTCGACACCATTAATCTTACTTTTATCCTTTTTCTGCCAAATCCAAGCTTCACTCTCATTATCAGTTTGCATATATACATAATATTACGCCGATTTCCCGTCTGTGTAGGCAGATAAGAGAGAGCGCCAGACTTTCCTATCGTGATACACATCTTTTATCTCTTCTATATACATACACCTTCTCATACAATTCCTACGATGTCTTTGACTTTTATCACTTCCTTCTTTCAAAATACATTCACTTGATCCAACCACACTTTCTTGATTCTTCCTCCACTACCGAAAAGTTACTCCATAAAGTAAACACTGTTCCCTCAAGTATTTTACTTAACTAATATCTTTAAAATATTTCACAGTAATTTTGGTGTAAAATATACGAGTAAAAAAGCTAAAATATTGGAATCAGTAAAGTTTTCAATCGATTTAAATAAATTATATTCCATTTCTCTCAAAGAGATATGAAGAAATCGTTTACGAACATAATATTGTCGACATGTATATTGATATTCAACTTGATATTGACTGCACCTAAAAGGAATTTGCTTTTCATTGCGTTGGTCTTATTTATTGGGTTCGTGATCTCTCCTCTTTACGTTTCCAATTGTCATCAGATACCCACTCACCGACAGTGCAATAAATTTAATAGATCTTGTATCAGAGGTAAAGTAAGGTTCCTACTCTAATTTAATGCACTACGTTTATTAATTCCAATTCCAATAAGTGTAGCAAGTTATCGTATTAATGTTTATTTTTATATGGCTATCATTTACAATTAACAGTTTGAACAGCGCAATAATTCAAACTCTTGCGAATATTTATTCGTCATTCCTCGATTAGAAAAAAAAAGTGTATCTCCAAGTAACTCTCCGAAATATTCATGTATGGCGCGGAGACTTGAAGTCTGAGAGCAAGCAAGATGCGTAGTATAGATGCGTTTGAGATGTTGTGCTGGGGAATGATGTTACGGATTCCATGGACAGCAAGGCAAACTAACGCGTCCATTCTCGAAGAACTGAGAACCACCGACAGATTGTCTACAATATGCCTTTGACGAGTCTTCCGATTCTTTGGGCACATTATTCGCGGCCAAGGAAACAGTTTGGAGAGGTTTATGGTTACCGGAGGCATGGAAGGACGACGCACGAGAGGAAAAATCCCAATGCGTTGGACTGACCAAGTGAGAGACACTACTGGACTACCTATAACAACTGATCTTCGAGCCGCGGAGTGCAGGGATGGATGGAGAGGAGTCGTCAGAGGCTATCATGGGAGTCACGATACTTCGTCATGAGCTACACGACAGGATAGATATCCAAGTTATTCTTAAAACAAGAGCACCATGCTATGGTATTTTCCAATACTTACTGGAAAATATACTTATTTTGTAATGAGTGTAATTATTTTAAGAAAGGCAAACAATAAATGTATTCATTATTCTGAAAGCGTGTGGCTATTCTGAGGAAATATCGTATCCATATTAATTTTTATTTTATTTAGACGGATATCCTTGTCACAAAACACCTCTTTGTAATTGACGTATTCACGGATTTTTTCTGTTTTTCTATATATTATCGAATAATGCACATGAACTCCATTAGTCGACCCTCTAAACATATAAATTGATTTCGATTGCATTCAAAATTTCGATGTGGTTCTCAGAGAAACCGAACTGATAAAAAATTGAGGTGGTATTGTTTATTATTTTTATTTATTTAAGAAATAAACGGTACAATGTACCTTATAACAAAACATTAAAAAATAAAAGAGTCAGTACTGAATGCTCAACACATTAAGGTCAGAATATGTAAAAAAAAATCAAAATAATTTTACACAATTATAACGAAAACAATTAGAAAGAAACAGGTATCAAATCGTACAAAATCACATTTTACCAACACAATACGGGGGCGTCCACAGGCGCACTGCGCAAAAAATATCATACAATCACATGAGACAAATCATTGGAAAACAAATTAAAAACTGAATACAAAATGAAAATAAAATGTTAAAGACAACTTTACAAATCTCCCTCAGTACGGGGAAAAAATCACGAAAAGAGATTAAAAAAACACAATATTCAATTAAAAAGTAGTTCAAAAATGTTCGTCAAAAGTTCGAGAGACACACGGATTTCCGTTTCAAGACTCGGATATTCGAAGTGCTTTTTCAGACACTCCTTATAGGTAAATAATATTATGATCACGTTCTAATTATTACGCTTATTAATTGTTAGATACCTCTCATTTAACTTACGTTGACTTTTAAAAGTTTATTTTATATTACTCTGAATAATATTAATTCGATTTGGAAACATAACGACGGATTTTGTATTCCCTTTTGTACGGAAAATCGGTAGATTCCTTTACAGAAAATTCCTCGCATAATTCCATTCACATATCGATTAATGAAAGAACAATTAAACGTGGAGCATTTATAGGACACAATATATTATATATTTCATACATTGACTGATTGAGTGGTGTACATGGAATAATCGTTAATTTCCTTCAGAACGAGGACACGACGGTCATTTTTATATTCCTTTTACTAACCCTCCTAACTTTTATTGTCATATATACGAGTATATGAGATTACTCTTTCATGTTTACACATACGTACACCTCAATAATCTTCTAAGGTATCTTTTATTGGGTGTACCCACAATTTTTTATTAAAAATAACAAAAGGGAAATTTACATAGCGTCGTTTAAACAGCAAACTTTCTTCAAGGGTGCTCGAATCTTAATTCTACCACCTCATCTTAATTTTAAAAACGTGTTCGGTTTTACTTATAATCTTAATAATTCAGCAGAATTATTTTAATAGTCAATAATATAATGACAATTTGTATAGTGCCGTTTACAGAGCAGAGTCTCCTCAAGGATACTCAATTGTTTGATGTTGTGTAATAAGGGCGTTTATGCGCGGGGTTTTTTTTATCGGTTCTGATGCTATCCTAGTGATGGTCAGCCATCTTATGTTATATATGGAAGACGATTGTGCGTGTATTAATTTATTGTGTACATGCTGTTGCACTTCAACACGAATACATTCTTGATGGATAATAACCAAAGTTCTGATAAACCTTCCAATCCGATTGGCAGGTTCAATCTGCTGCAATATAAGAATTTGTAATGAGCAACATATAAGCTACAGAAAAACATAAATTCATTTGTAAACTGATCTAAGAGTAAAACCAGTCTGAAACTGAATTCGCTAGGAATTGAACCTGGGGCGACAGCTTGCTTGGCGTGAATGCTAACCGTTAGATCAAGGCCGCAACAATTTTATATCGACTGAAATACTCGTATGTAACGTTAAAAACGACAGGACAAAATTGATAACTCGCATGCATATGCTTATTGTCTGAATAATTTGTTTATCAACTTTGAATTCGACTAAGTATAGCTTTCCTGTTTAAATATTTTATGAATCGACGTTCAATTTATCATGCTTCGTTTTTTATAGTCAATAATATTCTATTATTTTTTGTAATATTTTTTTACAGTTTTGATGACTACAGTTGGTTTCAACGTTACTTATTTTTATTTTTTAAATATAATTGTAATTTACTTTCGCTGTATACGTTACAACCTGGCGGATTTATTGCATTATCGCAATTTATTTTAACCAAAAAGAAAGGTGTAAAGAGGACTCAAGTGAAAACCAAACTCGAATCCTTTTTAAAAACATTGTATGTTATTGATTTACTATGGATAGAATATGTTACGTGCAAGAATCCTCAAACATGTTCCTGTAGAGACCCTTATCGAAATCAATGTGTCCAATATGACATATTATCCATTGTTTAGGTGTCCCATTGTACTTAGGTTTAACATTTACGTCAATTATTAAAACATTCGTTATGTATTTCGTAAAGCATACTGTTATCGCGTAACACCGTTTACAGTTCAATATATCACAACTTGAAAACGATTCACATACCCATTTATTTCATTTTTAAAACATTCGTTATGTACGAGTATTTCGTAAAGCATACTGTTATCGCGTACGATTCACATACCCATTTATATCATTATTAAAACATTCGTTATGTATTTCGTAAAGCATACTGTTATTGCGTAACACCGCTTACAGTTCAATATATCACAACTTGAAAACGATTCACATACCCATTTATTTCATTTTTAAAACATTCGTTATGTACGAGTATTTCGTAAAGCATACTGTTATCGCGTACGATTCACATACCCATTTATATCATTATTAAAACATTCGTTATGTATTTCGTAAAGCATACTGTTATTGCGTAACACCGCTTACAGTTCAATATATCACAACTTGAAAACGATTCACATACCCATTTATTTCATTTTTAAAACATTCGTTATGTACGAGTATTTCGTAAAGCATACTGTTATCGCGTAACACTGCTTACATTTTAATATATCACTACTTGAAAACGATTCACAGATACTGAAACCTATTTTAGAATTTCGAGATTCTTCTGCGACTAATTTTCAATTAATTAAAAGTATAATATATTTTTATATTTATAAAATCTCAATACTAAATGCGCATATAGCTCTGAAAATAACGTATTCATTTTTTATCACATATTTATTTTTCGCACCTCACATTTCATATTATAATACATTTTTTTATCCCATGAGACGGAACCGGCTGAGGTAGCTCGTTAATCCCTTGTTGGTTGTTTGCTAAGCGAGATTTTCGGATGATGTTTTTGTTTACTTGGGATTGTTTATTTTTCTTTTTATTATTCTTGTAGCGATACTAATATGTGTTTTTATGACATCGTAATATTTAATGTAAGCAAATATTGCCAGATCATTATAGTATTACATTACACATTTTCGTTTACAGTTTTACACAACGATGCATTAAGATTTTCAAAGTAACAGCCGTCTCTGCTTTTGATTTTCTCTAATATTTTTTTTCCAATATTTAAGTATTTTTTTATGTGTAAAGGAAATTAATTTTTACGAATTTTAAATCAAAGTGAATTTTGAAAGCCCTTTTTGTTGAATTTTTTAACATACGAGTTATTACACTTTCCAATAAATGGTCTATCCATGGGAAATCAAACATTGTGGCTCGATATAAATAATTGATTTCAAACCCGCTTAATAAATATCCTATGACCTACGATAATGAACTATGGGTGGGAAAATTTTGGTGGCGTCGTGGGTTATTGGTTAGCACCCAGGTTTTCGGGTTTAATTCCCGGTTGTTTTTAGACTGGTTTTGCTTGGAGGCGTTTTTTGTCCGAAACGATTGTTTTCCATAACTAACATAAATTGTCGGAGCTTAGTTAAGGTAAATAGTATCACAAATTAATAGATTAATTATATAAATAAGTATATTAATTATAAGGTTACATAGTAAAGGTTAATTTAGGGTATGGTATTGAAATTATAGACGATTCCTCCAGAACACAATTACGTTAAGGAACATCGGAATTGCAGACCCTACGACGTGTCTTGGGAAAATTACGGGCTGATAAAATTCGTACCACCGAATTTATAAAAAAAACATGTCTTCGTAGAGATCGTAAGGTGGGTTACGACGATATTGTTACGAACTCCGTAAAATAAAGGACTATACAAGCATTTATTCTACAATCTTCAGAAACAGCCAGCGATTTACCAAACTGACCGCTTAAAATGTGGAAAGATAACTGGAGACTAAAGAAGAAAAATACTCTGTCCTACCAATTCAACGATGGATCATTTTCATTAAGTAAAAAGTTCATATTTGATTGTAACTAATCAATTTGTTAAAACAATCGAATAAACATCCATAATACGGACAGTTAATAATTCTAGAAACCATGTTCCATGTCCAAAAATATTTACTAACAACGAATCTATATGGTAATCTGTCGGAACGTTGATAATTGAAAGAAGGGATTCCTTTCAAGAAATTTAGACCAAAATCGCGATAGCCAGAAGCGCACTCATGAAAATTAAACAAAACTTGAGAATGCGTACGGTTTGCTGGGACATCTTTCAAATTCTAATCTATGGAATCGATACGTGAATACTATACCAAGAAATATCACTTCAAATCAAAACATTGGAGGTGTGAATATACGAGTACATACTAATCGTGTGTCAAATGAAGATATATAAAAAAACTTGCAGGCATAGGCGAACACCGAGTATTGATTTAAAGTGTGAATGTTAGTAAATTGTAATACCTACCCCATTTACATAATCCCGCCGTCATCGTCGTTGTTGCTGGACCTTGTAGTCGAGGATCTCCTCGCTATTCTAACGCTAATTCAGTTGGAAAACGAAGCTGTGCCATGGAGTTTTCACCTCTTTCTTCTTTTTAATCCTCTTTAAGTGAGTGATCCATTGCACACCAGCAATCTCACCGGCCACACCGCTATACTGGATCTGATATCACATCTGAAGTGAGACGATCGGAACACACCGGCGTGTTTTTTTTTTTCATTTTATTAAAGAATGTATATGATCTAAGTCATAGGCATCCCTTATACCCTTAAATACTAGGCGGAAAATGCTTGTGTCCTTCGAGGGGAGTAGCACAACGCAGGGTTTGAATCGGCAACCTTCCCTACAGAAATCCAGTGCGTTACTGCGCGGCCATCCACTTCGAGGATTGGTTTAAAGTGTAAAAGTTCGTAAATTGCAATAATCTATTTGCGCAACAAGAGACTGCCCATCTAACGTAAAATAAATGGCAAAAGAGGTAGAGAAAGATGCTGTATGTCTTTGCTCTAGAACCTGCGGGAATCTTTTGGGTGTAGTTCAACGAGTACTTGGTTGATTGTTCATTTTTTTATTGTTCATCCCTCAAGAGTATTATTTGGCATTAAACAGTTATAAATAAAAATAACTGAATAAAATTTACATTTTTAATATTTATGAATAAACATCAATTAATTATTTTCATGTATTTAATTAAATAAAGAAAATAAGACATTGAACGTGTGTAAATTAAGAGTTTAAATTAAAATAACGCAAATTAATGTTACAAATTTAATTAAAATGTTACATTTCAGTGTATTTTATCGTAGAACAATGTTTTTTAGATCGTT
>CATKWJ010000769.1:0-16054 GCA_949825065.1 Odontocerum albicorne
TTTTCCCATTTCGCAATCAAATATTGGTTTATGTTCAGTGCGAGATGTGTCTCTCTATACAATAAACTGCAACTCTGAGCATGCAAAATAATTCAACAAGATACAATATATACGAGTACATCTATGGAGAGAAGTTCTTCGATATTCATTTTGTATCTATTATATAATAGATGTCTTTATTTACTACAGAGTTAAGAGTGTTTATTCCATAATATAAGAATCTGTTGTATTCTTTTCAAACTTCTCTATTGAGCTAACGTGTTTTGTTTTCCAATGCAGTCATTGAGTTTATTCTCTCAATCTGATATTTTATATAAAGCCTTTTAACATCATCATTCTGGTCGGTTGGAATAAGTTGGTTGGATGTATACAACAGAAGTATAATACGGTGTGACTCATTTCAATAACGTAGTTTTTCGGTCTGGATTCTGTTTTGAGATTTTCTTAATGCAATTTTTTTAAATAATACTCATTTAAAAATATTTTTTTAAATATCTTCATACTATCATTAAATGATATGTTCACATCTCATGTTACTATATTAATCCCACGTAACGAAGTGTATAATTTTGACTGAGGCTAAAGAATTATGAAATGTCTATGATGTTTTTAAAAAGTCGTTTTTTTGTTATTTTTAAATCAGCGTTCCCTTTAAAATGTTAATTCAAGAAAGCTCGCATACATTTTTTTATTCACTCAACAATATAGAGTACTGTTCTTAGTTCGTTCCAATGTAAATTTACCAATTTAGATATACATAAAAATATCAGTATTATTTTATTCACTCAACAATATAGAGTACTGTTCTTAGTTCGTTCCAATGTAAATTTACAATTTAGATATACATAAAATAATCAGTATTATTTTTATTCACTCAACAATATAGAGTACTGTTCTTAGTTCGTTCCAATGTAAATTTACCAATTTAGATATACATAAAAATATCAGTATTATTTTTATTCACTCAACAATATAGAGTACTGTTCTTAGTTCGTTCCAATGTAAATTTACCAATTTAGATATACATAAAAATATCAGTATTATTTTTATTCACTCAACAATATAGAGTACTGTTCTTAGTTCGTTCCAATGTAAATTTACCAATTTAGATATACATAAAAATATCAGTATTATTTTTATTCACTCAACAATATAGAGTACTGTTCTTAGTTCGTTCCAATGTAAATTTACCAATTTAGATATACATAAAAATATCAGTATTATTTTTATTCACTCAACAATATAGAGTACTGTTCTTAGTTCGTTCCAATGTAAATTTACCAATTTAGATATACATAAAAATATCAGTATTATTTTTATTCACTCAACAATATAGAGTACTGTTCTTAGTTCGTTCCAATGTAAATTTACCAATTAGATATACATAAAAATATCAGTATTATTTTTATTCACTCAACAATATAGAGTACTGTTCTTAGTTCGTTCCAATGTAAATTTACCAATTTAGATATACATAAAAATATCAGTATTATTTTTATTCACTCAACAATATAGAGTACTGTTCTTAGTTCGTTCCAATGTAAATTTACCAATTTAGATATACATAAAAATATCAGTATTATTTTTATTCACTCAACAATATAGAGTACTGTTCTTAGTTCGTTCCAATGTAAATTTACCAATTTAGATATACATAAAAATATCAGTATTATTTTATTCACTCAACAATATAGAGTACTGTTCTTAGTTCGTTCCAATGTAAATTTACCAATTTAGATATACATAAAAATATCAGTATTATTTTTCAGGTTATAAACTTTAGACCAAAAAACTATACGCAAATTATATAATTTTACTTTTGAAAACATCACCAAAATTCTTGTACCAATTATTTGATTAATATTGTGATAATGTTAAAGCTGGTCACAAATCCTTGGACTATCCTTTGCCAATGCCAGGGAATTCAATTTCGATGGATCTAGCACATGTGATCAAGATACCAGTGTATGTTAGCTCTAAATAAATGAATAAATATTTTTTACTGGAAAAGTTATAACTCAATTTATCCGATATTAGCCTGATAAATGATAAATGAAAGCTGAGGGATGCTTGCAGTAAGGAAAAAATGTGGAACGTTAATGTTTGAAAGAACGCGGAATAAAGACATCAGAAATTAATGCATACATAAAATATATGTTTTAAGATGAATAAATGACCTTTTAAATGGTTTAGATATATGTAAAAAATGAATGTTGAAAGAATGACTAAACGAATATACAAGTCAGAAGTACAATGTGTGCGTGGAAGAGGTAGACCGAAGAAAACGTTGCTGAACCAAATGGAACAGATTTTGAAAAAAGTTAAAGTCAGGAGTATAAATAATAGAAGATTTTGCATGACGAGATGTATGAATATGGAGGAGGTAAAAATGTTGTTCTTAGACAGAAAGTTTGAAGATCTGTTTTTCTCTACCTACCTCGTAAGGGACACGGCGTGATGATATGTATACGTATGTGATACTTCTTTATAACAGTGTATTTATACTAACAAAATTTTCTTATTCGCATGAACAAGAAGATTTGTCAATGTACGAGTATTATCTATTATGTAACACTTTAGAATATATTTACTTAAAATATCTATTTCGTGAAGACAATCGACAAGTTTTCGGTCATTACAGTTTCCACATCAGCGCCAGACTTTAATGTTTGATCCTTCATGCATCACAAATCCTTTGTCCTATATTTCGTATCATAATATATTTGGAAATATCGCGATCCCATCAACACTCAAAATAACTGTTTCCACTCCATTGTTACATTTTCACCCTTTTATGCTTTATACGAATCTTCACTACTCCTTTGAAACAATTCTTTAAGGGGGGAGGATTCTAATTAAGTTTTGTGCTTTATATTTTATTGATTTCATGAGATAAAATGCGTAAAATATGAAATTATTCTAGGAATTTTTGTTTTTCATGTTTTATGTATTATAGATCATTGTAAAATATATTAAAGTATTATTCTTCTGTTCTCTGATTCTATTATCTAAGCTCTGTACTTTCGTCTCCTTTCAGACACATTTTTAAGTTCCGTTGTTATTCTAAGAGCTTTTTCTTAAGTTTTATACAATATGTACCAAACTTTTTGTAACTATATTTACGTGAAATTGTGTTGTACAGATGACGACAACCTATGGCACGCGTGCTACTTGGTGGCACATGGAAGGTTTTTTGGTGGCTTAACATAAAGAATGACAAATAATGAAATTCTTCAGCTTCAGGCTTCAAAAGTTGAACCACAAGGAAGAAATTAATATTTAAATATAATGTGGATTGTATTTTTTTGTGGTGTGTATGTATTATTATAGTTCAATACATTTTTCTTATTATAGTTAGACTAGTTTGAGATCAGTGGCGATGGAGCTGATCGCCCCCGTCCCCATAGGATTTCCAAATTACATGCATAATTTCTTAAACGAAACGGCTCGTTTTCTTACACGAAATTTTTCGTTTTTGTGAGAACATAAAAAAAATCTCGCGGCGCATTTTCTTAAACAAAATTATCAGTTTTTGAGGGGGGAAATCCAAATTTTTTACTGCGCCAAATCTCGCTTTAATTTTGAACAGAGTTATGTAAGTAATTTGTTATGTAAGTAAGTAACTATAATGAAGTAGTACAAAAGTAATTAAATAAATATTCAATTTCAAAGAGAGATTTTTCTTTAAAAAAATCCTGGATCCGTCAGTGACACGCGGAGTGTCCAATACTTGAAAAAAATAAAAAAGTAGCACTTCAGTGCATATTATATATAGGTTGCCGACCGCTGGTTTAGTATATATGTGTATGGAGAATGCTTGTATGACATTTTCGTTATATACAGTATAACTTGGTGAGATTATTGACATACTACCTTGATCAAAAAATTTTAGGACTTTATTCATAAAATCGAAAATACAAGTTTATTCATCAAAATCGATATGGTCCCCTTCAAAGTACTCCCCATCGACTGCAACGCACTTACGGCAGCGCTTGATCCCATCCTCGAAACACCGCTGGTACTCAATTTTCGGTATGTCCATCAGAGCCGTCTTCGATTTTTTCATGACTTCCTCTCGGGTGCTGTAACGCGTTCCGCGAAGTGGTTTTTTAGGTCGGTTTCAGCTCTCTGGTGGTCAATTTGCGGTTTTCGGCCAACATTTCTTTGATTTTATCGATGTTTTCATCGGTTTTCGACTGCCTCTGCGTTCGTCATCCTTGACCGACTCACGACCACTTCTGAAGCGTTCGTGCCACCAAAAAACACTTTTTCAACATATCCAAGGTCTGCGGACCGTTAAATCCGTTTTTCACACAAAATTTAATGCAAACTCGTTGATGCACAGTTGATGCCATTTTCAAACTTGTAAAAAAATCGAAAACACGCACAAAGGTAGATGCATTCAGTACAGCGTAACTTTTACAAATGCCAAGCTATGACGCTGAAATTTTAAGGGAAGTGTCAATGATAGAGATGTGGTAACCTAACAAAAAAAATAATTCCAATCGGGTGACTGACAGCGCCAAACGGTGGCCGGTCCTAAAACTTTTTGATCAAGGTAGTATGACAATCTCTTCTATTGTAGGGTTGGTTACATATATGCTAGATAGACCTTCACATGAAAACTAGACAAAAACACTAAAAAATGGGTACCAACGATAATCTGACCCGCAACACCTGAGCTAGAAGACAAACGACTTACCAACTGAGCCTCGGAGATTTATTGATTTTCCTAATTTGTTCTTTATATTCACGGTGAACGGTGACCTCCGTGGCTTGGTTGATAAGACACCTGTCTTTCCACCCGGAGGTTACGGGATCGATTGCGATTGGTACTTAGATTTAAAAAAAAGGATTGTAGTTTGATTTTCCCTTAAGGCCTCTTAAACAACTTTCTGGTTTGTTGGAAGAGATGGTCATTATCTAATGAGTTTACCAGGTTTAACTAAATGTAACGAAAGTGTAATAATACAGTACCTTTTTTTTACATAACATATAATCATATTGTAACCTATTAGATTCGTTTTGCTTCACACGGACCATCTAAGGACACTTGTCGTTTTTTTTAGTTTATAACTCGATATTTTTACATTTGTTCTCTTTCACAAATTTACCGAAAAAATCGATTATCTTCCTAATACACTTAGTGTTCTTTTACTGTTAAGATAATATATTTTCTTTCATATTTCATAACGTATCTCATTTTTCGAATATATATACATTTTTACCTTATGGGCTTCCGTGTCTGCAATATTATTTCCAATAATTCACCTGTTAATTTTTCCATAAGAAATAAATATCGACTATATATTTTTTATCAGAATATATTCTTTAGGAAATCATCTTGCACATCTGAATCACATAGTTCCCTCCTCAGCTTCAGAAGCCATATCATTAATCTCAATATATTCCTTCGAGACGCGGTTCCATCGATCATAGTTTGGAGAAAGTAGACGTTTGCAAGCTGGAGATCTAACCGAGACTACCTACATATTGTCTTGGAATAATATCATGGGATATATTATACAATGTTTCTTATTCAAAATATGAACTCCATCTGTCTTTATTATCTCCTTATTAAACACTAAAATAAACGTGTCTGGAAACCCTCCAGAGATTTTTCGTAACAATTTGCTATTTCTACTTACTTTATATAATTTCTTTGCGATTAAAATATAAATAGCCTAACTTCGGTCGAAATTAATGGGTTTTTTTCTTTCTTCTATTTGAAACAAGTAATATTAATGAACTAAAGTTATTCTTTGAAATATTTGGTTTCCGAAAATACGAAAGTATCCAATCACAAACCAATTAAACGTTTCTGATTGAATAAGAAACCATGTTTTTTTATTTTTGAATAATTCAATCAATACATTTTTTGTTTTTATTTTCTCTGTATAGATCCGAAAAGATTCTCTTTTTAAACAGTAAATTTATGTAACATTGAAATCAGGTTTTTTAAGATATCTGACGCAAATACCATTGATTTCGTGCAAACTATTTTTCATCAACATTATTACCATCATACCATCACTATGGAGTAGGCAGAAAGAACATATTTTCACTTCATTATATCCTAGTATACATCTTTCGCTTCTATACATCCCATCTATACACCTCGCCATGCAAATTCTCCTATGACAAAGACTTTTCACTCTCCCTTCTTTTAGAATTCGATTCATTTGGTCATGCCACATTTTTCTATATTTTCCCAAATTTCTCATTTGGGATAATTTTACTACGTGACTGAACCATAGCAATGCACCTTTCGTCATATTAATCTGGATCTTCTTTCTTAATGTCATAATTCCTTACTTTATCCAACATTGCTTTTCCATACATTCTACGCAACGCCTAATATTGGAACCAAGATTCCATTATGAGCAGCCAACTTTGTCGCAAATTCCTTTTGATATTGTGATTTTATTTGAAAGTATTCTAAAGATTTGAAATATCATTAACATCGTACTCGTATTTTAATCGAAAACAACCTTTACTGGATTAAAAAAAAAACATGATTTTTTATAACATTTGTTGGGCCTCGACGTGGGTACAATCCGACAGATTTCTTATAATATTTCGACAAATGGGGTTTGATGCCCAGCTGTTGGGTTTTGCAAGGAAATAGTGCCAAGATATAATGCTTTTGTTTTCAGAGTCGTCAAATCTCACTAGTGACTGCAGCTCGGACTTGTTAGATTGTTACGCGTGAATTTCGCGGATGTACGTCAACTGTCTCAAAATAGTCAATGAACCTAGTGAGACGGCTGGCCAGACCGTTTGTCTTGTGTAGAATAAGTAAAAATTTATATAAATAAAGATTGAGTAAAATAACACATTGTTTCCCCAACCATTTTTAGAAATGATTTCTATTTGCTCAAAATGCATTTACGTAGTTTTTATAAGAAAATAATACTTAACGTAGAATAATATTTTTGGATTCTGTTGTATCACTTTATAAATTAACTTCTTAATGCTCAAACTTTGTGTTGACATATTGTCGAGCAAAAATTGTTTAACTTTCTGAAAGTCTCTACGATTTACATAATATTCGGAACGTTTTTTTTTGTGTGTTAAATTTTAATAAGTACACGAACATTGAAAACACGGTAAAATAACAGAGTTATATGATATACGAGTAGATTACTAGAGTTATTTACTTAATTGTTTCTACTTTTAGACCCTATTATATTTAACTACAAATGTTTATTTGGTTGTTAGTATAATAGTTATGCTTTAATTTTGAGTAATTTAAAATCATTATTTATATTCCTTGATTTATGAAACGTAATTTTGTGATTGAATTAACTCCATTATAATATAACATTTTTCAAAAGTGTATACAATTATTCTTTTTCACGGTCTACTATAAAACCTACCGAATTCATTGCTTGTGAGACTCTTGTCCAATCAACCAGAAATATGTTAGAGTTTTTTGTAAAAAATCATTTTTTTTACAAAAAAAAATATTATACACCACCGGAAATTGAACCTGCAACTCCCGGGCTGGAGAACAGCCATCTTACTTGGTAGGCAACGGAGGTTATCGCGTAAATATGAACCTTAGAAACGTTTTGAAGGTCTCTTTGACATCAACGTGGTTTTATTGTTTAATAACTCTTGTGGTCTTGACGCTTATCATACATTAATTAAGAAATCATGTTATTTTCATTGCGATTTTTCCTCTGTTGTAATTTTGATGGGAAAAGAAAAAATAGTCTCCATATGAATATTTTACTTTTTTTATATTTATAGCACTTTAAGCTTTCTGATAAGCAGCATATAAGCTACTGAAAAACTAATTCAGCAATAAAAATATCGAATAGTAAAACCTGTGTCATGGAGAATCAGCCAGGAATTGCAGCTCAGGCGCCTACTTGCTTAACGTGAATGCTAACCGTTAAACCATGGCCGCTGACACGATCTTTAAATTATTATATATTTATATGAATTAACTAACGTAGAATATACTCACAGAAAAGTCTCACAACGCATTCATTCAATTAAATTGAATTAAATTACAGTCATCATATGTCCTCAGTAAGATTCAGACAAAAATCTTGTTTTCTGGGGTAACTACAAATGACAGGCAACAAACCCAGATCCATAATATTTGAGTGTTCGCTTGAATTTACATAGTTTTGTCTGTCTTGTTTTTCATATTATAATAACATATTGTATACTCTTGTCATGTAAAATTTGTGTAAAAAAAGAGTATACAATATTTACATGTCTTGTCAAAAAAAATATTTTGTTTTAATTTAAAATCTCAGTTGTTTTTAACATGTTTAACGACCTGTGTGACTTTGTTGATAAGATTCTTGAATTTAAACCCGGGGGGCTTAGGGTTCCATTCCTGGCGGTACTCAAAAAATGTTAAAAAAGAGTCCTAATCTGGTAAAACAAATCGTGGGATAAAAATTCTCACCCACGCCGAGTACATATGCGAGTGTTATAGTCAATTTACGTGCAATAGTGTTACCAACATTTACAATGACGAACAACGAGTTTCGTGCCTACTCTAGCAGGTATAAAGGCGAATACTCGATTATTGGCACTGAAGAGAATATTGTCACCCGGCACACTCTTCAATATGTCCTTTCACCAATTCAGATATGTTGAAAGGTACCGTACAAAGGAAAAAAATATGTGCTATCAAACTTGATGATTTTTTTCTGGATGTTTTCTATTTCAAATATTTGATAACCTCTTTGTAAGATTAAACTATAAAATCGGTTACTTTTGACCGATAATGGGAATGGTTACTATTTAGATAAGTCTCGGTAATATCCTCGTTATCTACCACATACAAGCGGCTTTAAATAATTTACTTAGTCATCCTGCCCCTGGAGGTGTTCTTCCCAAGTTTCTCATTTCTTGTTTGGTATTTCAAAAGCGTGCTAATTCTCAGGAATTTGTCATCCTTGCTGCTCTATATTCCGACAAATATAACTTCTCTATACACGACAAAGTTAACATTTTATAAAACCGTATAACATACCATTTTTGTCTCACTAGGGTTTTGAAAGAAGGAATAAAAGACTTTTATTTTATTCATAAATTATTGCATAATTGTCTTGTTTGTATTTCTATAACTTTAAGCTTAATATTTTGATCGATTTGACTTATAACATAGTTAGCAGTGAATGAAGATTTTTGCTATCCTGGAAAGTTCTTATATATTTTTTTTAATTAAACGCAAAAAAGGTCGATACTGTCGTTAATTATATTTTATTTCACTTTCGTTATAAACAGTATAACCTGACGGGTTTATTGCCATGTGGCGACCTCTTCCAATATGTTCCTTAATATTTCCAGGATTATATTCAACAGGAGGGGATCTCCAAATCTCGACTCAGGTTAAGGTCGAGCGCTGCGAATACTTTGACTCTTTAGATTCCTTGTAGAATTGGCCAACACAAATATTTTGACAGAACTTTTCAGGTAACGGGATCTATCCTATGGAAAAGTCTTTCGTCCTCCCTGAGGCGAATCTCCAAATTTACGAAGTTTTCAGTAGACTTGAAAAGTCATATTTTCTCTGTGTATCTTATGTAAGTAAACAGTTCGAGCTAGTTAGGAAGTGATCTTGGGGTGATCGTTGTGATCGAAAAAAAAACTACCAAATAGATGTTGAAGGTCTGAAGTGAAAACTTGCTTGATATTTTTTTTTAAAGAAATGGGTGCTTTTAACATTAGTTGATAACTGGTTCGAGGAATCTTACTCCATGGAAAGTAAAGAATGACGTGAAAAAGAAGAGTGATAAACTGAGAAAGCCAAGAAACGACCTCTTTTTAAACGAAACGCCAATACTCGCCAAGACGCTAAATATTTTCTACGAAATTAAAGGGTGCGATGGGACAGTTTATGATATTAAACAAAAGTGACAATACTTTACCTATATTTCTTAAGTTCTTTCTAATGTGATTGTTATTTCTCAGGTTAAAGTTGAATCGCTAACAAATATTTTGTGCATGCTGTGGTTCGTCCAAAACTGTTCCTCCGTAATATACAAATAACAGATGTCCGCATAGTCCGGAGACCATACCGCCTCATTAAACGAGTGTACTATTTTGAAATTAATTTATTCCGACAAAGAAATAGGAAAATATTTATTATTACCCTCATCTTGACTAATGATTATTTCGTTTTAAATTCTGGGCTCCATTTATGAACAAGATATTTAAGGAACACTTTTGGCGAGATTATTAATCTTGGCAATAAATCTTATCTTATTTATCGCCGTATTTCAATTTATTGTCATAAATTTATCTTTGTTTTATTTCATCCTTTCGGGAATGCGAAAGCCAGCAGTTTCAAAAGACAGTACCAATTTTTGTTTTTGTATCACACCTGCCTCACGCCTTTTTAAATGAGATGTTAAATATATTTTATTATGAAGATCAGTTTCATTTGCTAATAATTTGTCGATTCATTTTTTCAAAAAAAAATCTACCAGAATTTTTACACGATAACTTTTCAGAATTTTTCTCTTAACTGGATTCGCTCTCTCAATGGCAAAAAAAATTAATAAGGTACATTTATACTTAGGTATGTTTTCATCGACATCGTCATACACCCTACAACCCAGGGTTTATTAGTCTTGGTTGCTTGCAGGATTTTGTCACTTATATCAGTAGATTGAAGTGCGGCTTAATCACATGGTGCTGAGAGAAATCCTAAACTCTCAAATAGTTGACCAAGTCCAAAAAGGATTTCTGCTACGCCGTTAACGAAAAGTATGATTTTTTCACATTATTCTATCTGTATAATATATTTTAAAATAATTATGCTTGGATATTACTCCTTTAGCTTTAGAAGAGATTAACGCACAATATAAAAATTAATTACTCAAAAAATAGCGAACCCCTTGCCTATTGAGAAACTTTAATTTAATAAATCTAATCATTATTTATGCCATCGTGAAATAAAATTGTTTTCTGTGCCGCATTCACAAACTGAGATATTAAGAGCATCACCACTCACACGGAATGATCTTATTGAATAATTTTTCAATATTGATATCTTCCATATTCCGATGGTCGACCGACGGCCGTGGTCTAACACGGTTAGCGTTCACGTTTAGAAATTAAACCTACCGATTGTCTTGAAACATTGATCTTCTTGCCATCGGAACTTTAGGTTTGATCTGTCAAAAATGTGTACTTGCTGAAGTGCAACAACATGCACACTATAAACCAATACTCGCACAGGCGTCTTCTATCTATAAGATGACTGACGATCATATACTCGATCACCAGGGATAACATATTTGGTGAATAAATTGAGAATCGAGCTCCTTAATAATGTTTGTAGGCATGACTGAGTCACTTCCCTTAGAATCATGTATTTCATTGTTCCGTTTATTATTATTTTTGGATTATTTGTTTTTTCTTGTACAAAGATATCATGTTTTCTTTTCGGCAATATTTTTTTCCTAATATAACATATTGTTTCGTTTATAGCACGGTTTAATTAGAAATTAATCCATTTGATAGCTAATGAAATTTAAGTCGCCAAAAAATATTAGTCATCGGTGATATTGATTGAAATGTGATCATGTTAATTCTACCTCTCAATCAATTCACATTTAATTAATTTCCATTTCCTCATAATAAATATTTATTCTGCTTCATTGTTACATCAAACTTTTCCTTTTAGTTGAATGTCAGAATTATCAACATCAATATGTTTTTACCCAAAAAACTATATTCAATATTTTTTTCATTTTTTATGCATCTCAATACTGTATTTATTAAATTTTCATATCTCTAATCGTTAAATATTAATATGACAAGAAAAATTCAGTTTCTAGTCAATTAAACGAGTTATAAGGATACTTGGCGTTTCAATAAAAGTTGAGCGTGTATGTACGAGTATATTTTAGATATAAAATAAAACGAGGGAAATTTTTATATGAAATGTTTTGCCATGATGGTATATTTGTGATAAATTATTTTCCAATCCTTCTTCAGAACAGCGGATTGCAGCGTAATTAACCTAAAAAGTAAGTCGCCCATGTCCCGAGCGGTAGCGTTGGGTGGCAGTCGCGCGCGGATTGAAAAGGATCATTTCTGATTCCAATGGTATACCAACGAGTGTGAGGGAACAAGCCCTATTCATTATATCTGCAGTGCTCGTCTATGCTATGAAGCTCGTCGTTTCTATTTGCTATTTATTGTATATGATACCACACCATGTATGCCAGCAACCCGGTTAATCTTTTTATTAGTTCATTATATTCAATAAATTTTAAAATGTATTTGTGCAATATATCAAATGAATATTGATTTATTTATATATGACATCTTATAAATACATATTTTGAGAAAAAACAACAGGTAATTTATTTTGGACACACAATTTTAATGGATATGGATTTGCTGTCTTTCATTTGTCGTACCCCAAGTAATCTAGGCTTTTGCCTGTATCTAATTCAGGACATGTAACATGGAAAAATAAATTGATATTTCTTTCCAATTTTTTATTATACAATACCCCGTTGCATACTCTCATCAACTCTATAAACAGTGACACTCAATAATTAGAATTACAATTTTAAAAGCACAATTTATGTAAAATATCGTTAAATTGAAAGTAAAATTACGCTTAACCTTCGAGAAAGGTTGACAATATTCGTTAAATGAAAGGAAAATATCGTTAAAAGAAGGCCTTACAATTGAATGAATAGTTTTTCATCACTGTCGCTCACACGTATGGTATAAATGAGAAATAATATTTGTGTAGATTTCAAGAAAGGTATCGTGAGAAAATGCTATCCCAGAGAAAAAAATATTAACTGCGAAAGCATTTCGAAAGGAAATAGTGGCTTAGAATACTTGAAAGATCTCAGTTAATTCTGACGTAAAAATATATAAAAAGGAAATCTTAGAAAAGGTCCAAACATACAAGATCGAGATATTTTCTTTATTTTATAGGGTCTACGTATAGAGTATAGCAAAAAAAAATAACACGAAAATTTTCAATGTCCTCTTAGATTACTAAGAAAAATATTAAATTGTCTTTTTTAGTGGAGTAGTTTCGATGAAAGTTTATCTAGGTCAAAGAAAATGTTCCCTTTTTTGTTTTGAGTTTCGTAAGTAATTCCTTGCAAGGATTTCTTTTATTCCTCATTTTCTTCGAGCATATTTTTTTATATTTCACATACAATTTTTGGTTCTTTTTTACATGTGTAAAGCTTCATTGTTTCTGTTTCATGATTTTATATCATATATGACTACACTTTTTAAAAGTAAACTCGTTTTGTTTAACAAAATTCGAAGAGTACAAGTTTTTTTCCTATTAATGTATAATTTATATGTATAAAAGCTATTTCAGGTAATTGTTTATGTAACCATGTGAGAAAATTATTTGTTTAATCAAAGCCAAATTCTTCCAGTTGATATCCAATAACATATATATTTCTCTAGATTGAATTCCTTCACACGTTAGTATCACGGGTAATGAATATGTCGATTTCAAAACAAGCATGTTCGACCCCTATCTGATTTTCTTTTAGACAGTAACTGATATTTTAAATAATCACGTTACTTGACCCCAATGATCTTTAGATTCGGATAGAACTATTGTAAATAAGGGTTATGGATATTAATCAATTCAGTTAGTAATCTATCCCTTTGAAACCGTAGTTTAATGAACAAGATAAAATTTTCAATTATGTTGCCACTCGACGGTGGCTTGTCACCTGTATATAATGTGTATTGTAGAGGATCCCGTGGTCTAGATACTAAAACTTTAGATATTGTGTTTTTCGGCTGTCCTTGATGTGAAAGATTTGATTTATAATACTAAATGCCTCTTTCCCACGTCCAATGAATTTCGCGTTTCTTCTTTCTTCGTAGAACTTTTCCAATTATAAATCAATTGTAAAAATTATCAAGTTTAATCATGTGAAGTCTTGAACCGTCTAAGTATTATTATTTTTTTTATTTATTATATTAACTTTCTTATTATTAATTTTTCTGGCTTTGACAGTCGTGGCACAAATCATCCTTATGTAAATGGATTGCCTATATAAAATACTAAATTTACAGATAATTTTTACTGAAAAATCTACTGAAATATTTCATACAATGTTCAGTATCATGAATTCTTCCGTTTTAAATATTTTCATACCATGGAGGGCGTTATGTTATCTGCTAATATTTTGAAACATTTTTATGTACTAAGGTGACATCTATGTACCTTATTTCATTTCTATGTGGGCGATAGATAAACGATGCAATATTAAAATATTTTTCAAAAATTACGAAGGAAAATTTAACAAATTGCTATTGAATAATGACATTCTGAAATATCTAAAATGAAAACAGCAATTTAGTCAAATAAATTCGCTTTGTATATATCACTGACATATCTTAACAAGTGATAGGATTAATAAAAGTAACACAATTCAGCTATTATAAAAATTCTCTCATCCTTTCAGTTTTGCTCTCTGTTTTTATATATTTCTTTACTTATTTTGACATCCCCTACCGTACCCATTAATATATACGTCAGTTCCCAACCAGGGAGCTTTTAAAACATTTATTTTAATAGAAACATTTTTCTCACCTGTATCAACAAATGAAAATCAATTTGGTCATATGACTAACCATTACTGTGCTAAATCAACGGCAACAGATTTTTCCAGCGAAACGTTCGTTTCATATTTTGCTTCGTACAACAGTTTTTAATGAATTTGAATAATGTTAGAATATTTTATACCTTGTTGATAATAACATTAGAGCCTTTTCGAACATTTCACTTTTTTTTCATTAATAACATTATACTTGTTGTCATCAATAAACATATATAATTTTTTTAGGAATGTTTATTCCAAAGAATTTCACACGTGTATTCACTTGAGATGCCGGGTATCTAGAATGAATGTACGAGTATATGTCAGTTTTATTTACGAGACTATTTTAAATATTCCTTTGGCGCTTCATTTGTCGGTCAATTGGCATCACTTGTTTGAAGTTGTGTTACAAAAACCCTCTGTACGGTTTTATGTAAAAACCCTTGCTTCAAGTAAATCACAACTTGATGTTTTTGCATTAAGTATTAGATTAGAATCTACATTTTTAAGTTGATGTATCTGGATTTTTTTTGTACCTTAACGATTTATTAAATTAAAAATACAATATTTTTAAAGCAATGTGTCATTTTGAAGATAATATAAGATTAGTTTCATTTGAGGTTGGGTTCCCGTATAAAAAAATAAGCCTATGGAAACATCGAAAAAGTTGCACCTTTTACAATGCGTTTAAAAGTCATAAACAGAAAGTTTGATCTATTTTTAATTATATGAAGTTAGTATTTATACCGCTGTTTGTGATTTTCTTCATTAAAGGAGCGTGGAAATATGAAAAAGTGGAGTAATAGAACACAGCTGTGACCATTATTTTGGATACTTCCCTGCATTTATACATCGTTTATTAGTTAACAATGCCTCGTATCCCGCGCAATTTTAAAAGATACTGTAAACCTTTGTACATCACCGTCAGGTTATTGCTATAAGCAGATATCTGTTTCATATATTTTAAGAGTTTATAGGGAAGTGAATTTTCAAGTTATGACATTGAAATTCAATTGACTAATTTTTATCTTAGTTACGAGATACGAGGTATTGTTTTATCGTAAGCGACATGTATTACAAAAAAAAAATGATACGAAGGTGTAGAAAACTTCTTAAACCCACGGAAAGAAGTTAAAGAGAACGTATATTTAGTTATTTCAATATGTGTGACCTTACAATATTTAACAACTTGTATCGTTTAATTTATTTAAAAACAATAACTAGTGTATTATATGTTACTACAATAATTAGTACATTATATGTTAGTACAATAATTAGTACCTATATATTGAAAATTGTAAATAAAATAACATTAAAACCTAGTTACATTAAATGTTGCGCATGTAGCAAAATTATATAGTATTTCAAAACAATTGATATTTAGATATGAGAAATTAATGCAAAAAAAAAGAAAAAAAAATGTATATATATATTATATATATATATATATATATATATATATATATATATAT
>CATKWJ010000770.1:0-21164 GCA_949825065.1 Odontocerum albicorne
AGTTATTAAGGCAAGACAATTAAACTTCCTAGACGATCGGCACATTCAATCTACTGCAGAATTTTGTAAGGCAGAATTTTGTATAGGGTTTTTTTATTTCACATTAAAAATAAAAACAACGACACAAGCTCAAAAACATTAAAACCAACGATTCAAGTTCGTAGCTCAGATGAAGTTTTTTATGATTATTTTTATGATATTATGTGGATCTTCAAGAGGATTTTAATTTTATTATGATTTTTATTGACCACCGACGCGTTTCATTCTTTGAACGTCCACAGAAGAAGAGCAAAAATCATCCTGTCAATGCTTAAAGAGGCGAATATGCCAATAGTTTTTAAATATAGAATAGTATAACACTTGAGTTATACACAGTAAAACCTAGCAGGTTTGTTGCTACGTGGCAATCTCTCCCAACCTACCAAAAATATTATTAGAAAATTAGATTGAAAACTATATAAAGAATCTGCATACCGACCGGTAATGAAACTGTAACCCCCGGGGTCAGAAGATGAAAAACTAGGTGACCGAAGGTGATCAAAGATTCAGTGGATATATATCAAAATTTTTATTCACATTCCGTTGAGCTGTTCTACATCCATACATCTTCTCATACTACTTGTACGATTCTCTGACTTTCTACGTTTCCTTCTTTCAGAATATAATTAATTTGATCCAATCATACTTTCCTTGATCTCACGCGCCTTCCACTCATATTTGATTTATATATTAGTTTTGTTAGCCTTTCTTCATTCATTCGTTCTATATGCCCAAACTATATTAGAGTGCTCTTCTTTATAATGTATTGTGTAACGTCTTCGTTGTATACAGTACAATTTGGCCGACTTATTACTATGTAGCAATAACTTCCAGTCATCCAGAAAGATTTTAAAGAGGCGTTAAGTGGAAAGCAGATTGGAATCGAACCCACAACCTCCGGATTGGAGATAAGTGTCTTACCAAATATACCACAGAAGCCGTCTTCATATTACTCAGCCCACCAGCCTTAAGTTCACATTAATTCCTAATCACTTATTCGTATACTGACATTCAATGTCTCCCCATGTATTTTTTCAAGTATACGTATTTTTATTAAAACAAGTATTAAAATAATTTCATTAATTAGTGTGGTACCCTTTAGATTATTTTATTTAATGATTAAGATTATTGAAGAGTGCGGTCGGGAAACAACACTGATTATGGCCCCCATCAATTGTGCCTTCGGGTTTAGAACCGCTGAAGTAGGCACGGAACACGTTGTTCTACCACACATGAAGAGGTAATAACATGCGCACATATCTAGTGTGTGTGAGTATTATCATCAGACAAATCATTTACCCAGACTGGGACTATTTTAAATTTGTTTTTCGGGTACCATCGGGAATTGAATATGATATTCCCTAGTGGAATTCATTCTTTTTTCAATGTCTTTTTTCAATGCAGTCTTAATAGTCTTTTTTCAATGCAGCTGCTACGTTATATATGGTAGTCATTAATATTGCCATATTGGTCTACTTCGAAAAACTCAACACTGTATCGTGAACGAATTGATTTCAAACGATGTCTCTCTGTATTCAAGTCCCTTGATGGGATGTCTTCATTGAATCTGTACTTTAAAGATGTTGTTCCTTCTAAAAGAAGTAGAACTTTGAGGTCGATTTTTCCTTCATCTTATAAATTGGTTGTTCCAAATTAATCTAATAGGTCGGGGTTTCATGATAGACCTCCGTTGCCTAGTTGGTAAGATGCCTGTCTCCCAACCCGGAGGTTGCGGGCTCAAATCCCGCTGAAACCATGATAAAAAAAAATCCAGTCTGGTTTTCACTTAAGACCTATTTAATAATATTTTTGATTGGTTGGAAGAGATTGCCACATTGTAATAATTCGTATTGTATACCAGGTTGTATTGTGTACAACGAAAGTGTAATGAAGTACAAAACAATAAAGCTTTTGCCGTTGTTGGTCCTGTGGCGTGAAATGCTCTGCCTTATAGTGTCAAATATGGGTGGCGTGTACAGCTTTACGAGGCAATCAAGACATAGTTCCAATCCTGAGTTGGAGCGCCCTATAGAAAAGTTTGCTCTCTAAACTGCGCTATATATTAAATTGTCCTTTTATAATTATTATTTTTACTAACTATGCTATAGAGGTCGTTATTATAATAATAGGGAAGACATAAAGTTGTGTCGATAATATGAATGTTTTATTTCGTTGTATGGTACAAATAGGTACGATAAATATAGACCTTTTTTTTAAAAAAATAATGTGTATCAAAGGCATTCTGAAGTACAATTGAAATACTTATTGATCCGATCCCATTTCTTTTCATACCGTACAAATTGGGGTCATATTATAAAAGGAGCGTGTCTACGAAAGACACACACTGTTCAACAATTTTCACGTTTTTTTCCATAAATACAAAAAATGGAAAACGCGCTGAAAAGGGTGTATGGGTGAACTGAGTCAACTGTGTGACATAATAAGAGACAAAGTTTTACGTGTTTTTGGAGTGATTTTTTCCACATTCTTCAGTATTACGTTTCACTTTATATAAATATTGAAGGTGGCATATAAATATATTCTCACACCATGTCTTCTTGTGGGCCTACTCATAAATTCAAAAATATAAACACGCTTTTTGAAATTCGTACTTGTAGAGAAATGCCTAAAAATGATCATTAGATCTTATTAACACCATTATCATTACCATCACGCCATGTCGCTATTGGAGAAGACAGAAAGAACAGATCCCCATTTAATTCTATCCTGGTACATATGTTTCGCTGAATGCACGTCGATACACGCCGTCATGCATTTTATCATATCTTACTTACAACATTTTAAAGAAGAAAGTGTTGAAAAAGAAGTGTAGCCAAACAAGCTATTATGAGGAATATAAAAAATAAGACGCCCTTTCTTCCCAGTTTTACGACAAAACGTGATAGCCTATATTTTTATATGTAAATTATAATATGACGACAGAGAAGAAGGTTTTGGAACAAACATGTATTCAGAATGGAGAAACCAAGAGCCGTAAGAATGCTCAGGGACAGTATCCCCCAAGCAAGCAGACCTCCAGCAGGACCTCCCAAAAGATGGTAATACAGCTGGCAGTCGACGTCACAAGATGGAAACAATGATCCTGGACCATAACAGGCCAACAGGCCTAAAATAAGAAGATATTATAATATATATACAATTTTCCAATACAATTGCTTCCCTATATACGAGTATGATATATATCATTTAATTTTTGATCATATATAAAATTATACGTTTATTCTGCAATACATTTTCTATATTATATCCCAAGGTTTCTCTATCAGATTTCAATCGTTGCGAAAACCTTGGGAAATTCTGCAATGCCTTTTATGTCATCTGCTCTCATTTTAATGTCCAGTTCTGAGTCGCGATTCAAGTTAATTCATTATATAACATGTCGTTGAGACCAATTCAGTTTCGTAACTGGAATCGCAGCGTGATACTTGCAGCATTCATGTTTCCATGGAGATCCATAGCCATTCAATTATAAAATGCGGAAAATTAACGTGATATTTCCTAATCAACATATTTATTTAATTGACTCAGTATACTCGTTCTTTAGTAAAAAAAAGTGCAGTTTACAAAATTCAGCACTCTTAACTTATTCTTTAATTAACGTATATAAGAATTATGATTCTGAACTATTTATTGACATTAAAAATCCAACGTTTTAAATGAATAACAGTTTATAGATTACTGTTTGATATATATCAAGATTTTCTCGTAACTAAGATGATAAGATGCATGTCCATCGTGGTCTAGAGGTAAGATGCATGTCTTTTAACCAAAGGCTTGCGGGTTTGAGTTCCGGTGGAACAAGATATTTTAGTCTGGTTTTCATTAAGGTGTCTTATACATATTTCTGATTAGTTGTAAGAGATTGTCACATAGAAATAAACCAGCCAGGTTATACTGTATACATCAAAAGTATTACAATAAATTAGAGTAAATACTAGATTTGTCCGGCGGTTCAGTAGAGAAACTATATAATATAAAATAGTTATAGAAGTTCCTCTCATGTATGCTTGTCACTCCTCAATATATCCAAATTGGTGACGGGCATACTTTGAAGTGTGTGTTCGGGAAACAACATAGTTTTCGTCCCATTGAACGCGTATTCGAGTTTTGAACCCACAGGAGCCGAAGCTGTTTGTTTTCGAGAGGTGCATTGCCATGCGGTACTGCAATGGAGTTCCAGGTCACCGTTTTAAACTGCACTTCAGACTTCTAAAACATCTTTCTGAATAGATGGAAGAAATTTCCATATGGAAATAAACAGTACTGTACAAAATATATCAAATTATGATGCATAGCAGTACAAAGATTTAGCTAAAAAATATTTTTAATAAAGGATGATTTAGCACGATATAAAATAGTTGATAATAAAAATAGACCTGAAACGAAGTCAGACGTGTAATCAAGTTGAAAAAGGTTTTGATGTGAGAGAATAAAATTCACATATGGTAAAGAACAGAGAATAAAATTCACATATCTACTATTAGGTATTCAATAAGAAATAAAAGTGGCCTCTTAAACGTTAAGCTTTACCGTATTAATTAAATATTAAGTTGGCACAAGGAAAAAACCATAAAATTATTTATTGAACGGCGAGGTAAAAATGTTGGAACATTACAATTTGGCCGCAAGGTTTTATATTTCTGCTGACGTGATTGTTTTTAAAAGATCTTGAATTGACTTATTCAACGTTTAATGTAACGCATACGAATAACTAAACCAAGAAACATGATGAACTGATGATATCAAACGGATCCTGAACTGACTTATTCAACATTTAATGTAACACATACGAATAACTAAACCAAGAAACATGATAAACTGAGGATATCAAACGGATCCTGAACTGACTTATTCAACATTTAAAGTAACACATACGAATAACTAAACCAAGAAACATGATAAACTGAGGATATCAAACGGATCCTGAACTGGCTTATTCAACATTTAATGTAACACATACGAATAACTAAACCAAGAAACATGATAAAATGAGGAAATCAAACGGATCTTGAACTGACTTATTCAACATTTAATGTAACACATACGAATAACTAAACCAAGAAACATGATAAACTGAGGATATCAAACGGATCCTGAACTGACGTATTCAACATTTAATGTAACGCATCCGAATAACTTAACCAAGAAACATGATAAACTGAGGATATCAAACGGATCCTGAACTGACTTATTCAACATTTAATGTAACACATACGAATAACTAAACCAAGAAACATGATAAACTGAGGATATCAAACGGATCCTGAACTGACTTATTCAACATTTAATGTAACACATATGAATAACTAAATCAAGAAACATGATAAACTGAGGATATCAAACGGACCTTGATAACGGGATCGTTCTTATGAAATAATTCTGCTAATCTGAGATGCGAAGAGAGGTAACAAATTCGCGGAATGAAAGGGTTAAAAGAGAGAACAGTAATGTGCATTTTACGATAATATGACTCATTATTAGTATATTCACCAAGTTTTAGTCTGATCTTGATAGTATTGTTTAAGATATCGTCGAGACAGTATGTCAAACGTTAATAACATCCCAAGTATGGAAAAAAATTAGTGTCGCACCGTCATTGAGTTTCTTATAAAACAAGGGAAATCACCTCAAATCATTTTGGGTGAGATGTCAGCGGTTCACGGGGACTGTTGCTCTGGAAAAACGGTGGTTTAAAATTGGTATAATCTTTTTAAACCAGGGAGATAATCGATTGAAGATGACCTCTGACCAGGACGGCTTTTTAAGGCCACTTCTTCAAACATCGTCAAAAAAGTAGAAGAACAAGTGCCTTAACAAACAACTTGCAGAGATGGATCACCTACAACAATTTTGAATATCCTCCATCAACATCTAAGGATGTCAAAAGTCAGCGCAAGGTGGGTATCCAGAATGCTCACGCCACTTCAAAAACAAGCGTCGAATGTTCACGACAGTTTTTGAACCTTTGTAGAAACAACAAAGATGAGATTTTGAGCCGAATTGTTACTGGAGATGAAACTTGAGTTCATTATTATGAACCTTTGAAGCAAGAGTCCACGCAGTGGCATAAAAAGGGCACACGGCCCGCTAAGAAGTTCCAAGTGTCGCAATCGCTCGAAAAATTATGGCAATATTGTTTTGGGATTCGGAAGGCATACTGCTGATAGATAACAAATATAAGGGCATCACAATAACTGGAGAGTACTACTATAGTCTGCTAATGCAGTTAAAAGAAGCAGTGAAGGAGAAAAGGAGAGGAAATTGGACAAAAGGTGTGCTACTTTTGCATGACAATGCATGAGTGCACAAAAGCAATTCTGCATTGGCTGCTCTTCCCTACTGTGGCTTACAAACGTTAAATAACCCTCCCTAAGCCTAGACCTGGCTCCGCCTGACTATTATTTGTTTTCGAATATGAATAAAAAAATTCAAGGGAAGAAATTTACGGACGATGAAGAAGTTAAAAATGCAATTTCAGCTTATTTTGAGGGCAAAAGCAAATATTTTTTTCGTGGGTATAAATAAACTTATTGAAAGATCTGAAAAATATTTTTGAGGTGTATCCTTATGTTAATATATTGAAAAGGAAAAATTAAAAAAGGAGTTGTGCCTTTGTTCCACGAATTTATTAACCTCCCCTCGCATAAGATACCATTTTACAAAGCTTGTGCGAGGTCAATCTTGACTTATGAGATAAAGTCTAAAGAGGATACAATAAAAATAAAACATTTACAATTGATATATCTAACGAGATTCTATGAAGTGTTTTCATTTTGTATTCTATTCATACATTGTCATATCATGTATTTTTCTTAGTGCAGGTATTTCAACAACATTTACTCGGCTCTTTTCAGTTCTTTTCCACGTTCACGTTTCCCTCCCCCACATCAAGGTTAGTAGTATTAAAATACGGTTGTGGACTATCATAGCAGATTTTTTTACTGTTCGATTAGAGTACGTATGATTTAGTGTCCCATTGACTTTGTTTCCTATCACTACACGCCGTTCGATACTCTCTTAACCATTTTATCATTTTAGAAAATACTTCCCAGATAGCTGAATTACTCCACATATATCACATTTACTATTCCCATTACACTTTTCTGCACTATCATGTCATCAGCAACGTTCCCTCTAAGGTGTGCGCATGTGCGGCCGCACATCTGTTAAAAATTGTCCGCACACATGTTTCCATCTTCCACACACATCTCAAAGAAAGGAACTTGTAACCATATTTTGTTTTGCGCCATTATATAGATGGGTTTTCTCGGGTTTCTTTCTTTGAGATGTGTGCGGAACATGGAAACACCATATAGAATTTATATGCATATTTGCGCACTTCCCTCTTTTTTTCTTGCACATATAAGTTGATAGGCCGCACACACAATGACAAAATTAGGGGGAACGTTGGTCATCAGCATATATCGATTTGCTTACAATCCCATTCGACATTTGTATGTCAACCAGTGAGTGACCTTTGCAATTTCAGTCACACATGAATCTATGTTAATTTCAAACAACCAGAGTGACATAACGCATCCTTGCTTTACCCATTTTGAAATATTAAACAACTCAGACACCTTTCATCTACTATATCTTTATGTTCTACTCTCGGTGTATAGTAAATCATACGCTTATCCTTGCTCTTAGTGTCCACGAGGTATACAAAGGGTTACATTCATTGAATGGTAAGTGAACCCCTCAGAAAGTACAATAATGCCCACAGTAAATACGTCCACTATTTTATGTAGATTGAGCTAGTGTATTTATTCTTCATATATTATTCACTCAAAGTAACGTTTTCTTGTTCAATTCAGTCTACATTTCGATTTGATATAGAGCAATGCTAAGCTTTGAATCAATATAAAGATATATAAAACGAAATTCTTACTTGATTGTAACGAAATAATTTCGAAGATTTTTTTGACAAAATTAGTAAATTTTTCATAGTCTTCATAAATTATATCAGTCTTTTTCCACGTCCACTATTCCCTTCCACATATCAAAGTTGATACTAGAATACTGTTATGAACTATCATCTAAAATATATATATATCAATGCCCAATCGACTTTGTTTCCCATCGCTTCATACGGTTTAATATATTTCGTAACTCTAGTCTCAATTACTATACGTGTATTTAAAGCAATAAAATTTGAAATAGTTATCTAAAATTTTAGCAGTAATAAATTTGATCAGTAATAAATATAAAGTAACGTTTTTTTCATCTAATGTGGCCGATATTTCGATACGGAATAGTGCGATGCAAAGCTTTGAATTAAAATCATGATAGATGAAACGGAATTCCTAAGTATAATATGATTTGAAACAAAATATTTTTAATGAACTCAGTAAATATTATATGTTACATTTTTAATAATGTAATTCTCAACAAAAACATAAATTATTACAAAACTTTGACTCGAGTCAAATGGACCGATGAATAGCTTGGACGAAAGTTCGTGAAGTTGAGGAATATTAAGAACAACCACATCCGTTTGCTCCTAATTAATTGAGTGCGCAGTAAAACATTCTATAATTAAAAAAAATACTACTAGTAAGTTTTTTTGTATCTTAAATATTAAACTGGTAGGAAGATAGTTTTGCCATAGGAGTAAAATCTCTAATGTAAGATTTGCTGACAGTACAATGCTTATAGTCAACGACGAAAAATTTTGAGTTTCCTCATCCAAGTGTAAATAGAGAAAACCAAATAAATCTAAAAATAAACAAAAATTAAACAAAGTCATAATTGAGAACCTATTTGAAACTTTTATAAGAATTAACGAGTTTATTTACTAAGGTGCTCTTATTTCGAGGAATGGTGGTTGTGAAGCAGAGACCCGAAGATTAATTGGAATGGCAAAATCAGCTACGACAAGTCTGACAGAGATATGCACGAACCGATTTATAACCGGAAGAGACAAAATCTGTCCTATTAAGTCTCTAGTATTTTCTTTAACACTGTAAGAAGTGGAAATATGGACAATGAGAGAGAAGGAAAGAAACATGATGTCTTCGATGTGTGGTTTTGGAGGCGTGTGCTCCGAATCCCATGGAATGCAAGGCGAACGAACGTTTCTCTTCTCCTTCATCTTATTTTAGGCTTGTTATGGTCCTGCATCCTTGTTTCGCTCTTGTGACGTCAACTGCCAGCTGTCTTTTAATCTTTTGGGAGGTCGTCCTGGAGGTCTGCTTGCTTGCTTGGGGAATACTGTCCTTGGCCATTCTAAAGGCTCTTGGTTCTGTCATTCTGGATACATGTTCGTTTCAGAACCTTCTTCTCTGTCGTCCCCATCTGACAATATCTTCAACTTCGCACATTCTTCGGATTTCTGTGTTTCGTACTCTATCACGAAGGGCTTTGCCAGCGATACTCCTGAGTACCTTCATTTCACTGGTTCGAAGGAGATTTTTGGTTCTGACAGTGTCGGCTCTGGACTCTATGCTGTATGTCATTATGGGGCGGACACAGGTCTTGTATATCCTCACCTTGCTTTGGAGATTCCGAACTCCGCCATTGCCGGTCCCAAGCCCGGATGAGAAAGGAGGAGAGATCAGGGTAAGGCCAGCAACCTGCCCATGATAAAAATATATACGCTCACAGACCTGCTCACACAGCCTCGGACAACGTAATGAAAAAGGTAACGACCAAAGCTAGGAAAAGGATTAAGATTCGTAAAACAAACCTAACTAGACTGGCATGCTGGAACATAATGTCCTGGAGAAATTGAGACCAACAAATTCTGCATGAATTGGAATCCCACAAAATCGAACGTTTTTATTATCCAAAAATTGCCGAAGAAAGTCTGGAGACGCTGGTGATCGCGGAGATAGGTGAGGGAAGCCGAGCGAGAGGAAGTTGTCCTTTGACATGGATATCATATATCAAATAAATAAGTTAACATGATCGTCTTTAAGCTCTGCATTAATCATGGTCCATGACGATGAGGTATTGAGATAGATGGTGTGCCGAGCTCGAGACAGCAGATGATCACGACATTAGAGCAGGTTTAGCATTGAGCAGGCGACGAAAAGGAAATAATAATTTGTTGCCAATATATACCCGCCCCTGTGTGATGCAAGCTTCATAATTAGTACATTACAAGGTTCTATGACTATTGGCTTCCAAAAACAAAATGAGAAAAATTCAAAATGAGTTTATAGTATCAAGTTTTTATTTTTTTAACGAAATGCAAAAAAATATTCAAGGAGCCAAAAACAATAGGATATTTCATGTTTGTGTTTTTATATACTAATGATAAATTTAAGTATAGTTTTATATACTAATGATAAATTTAAGTATAGTTTTTATATACTAATGATAATTTAAGTATGAAAAAAAGATTGAGTTGATGCCTTAGTGATGTTGAGCTAGCCTGGATAATATTTAGTGGTCATCGCTATGAAAGGCAGTAAGCTGTTTTTATTACATTTTTGTCACAATTTCCTAGTTTCGTTGCTTTTTTACATATGATTTCACGATACGCAGGGAAAAAAGTCGGGAGCTATTAAACCAACAAATTTTTGTGACAAGTTCATAAATATTATTTGTGAGTTTATTGTATTGCATTTCATTTTCGTTTTACACAATATAACCTGGTGGTTTATGATATTTGCTATGTCGTTATTTCTTTCAGACAACCAGAAAGGTGTAAAAAAACTTTAAGCGAAAACCAGGCGAATCTTAAAAAAAAATGGGTACAAACGTGAATCGAACATTCAATTCTCCGATTGGAATACAGATACTATATATTGGCAACAAATTATTATTGTATCAATGTGACGATCGTCAAGAGAACATTTTTTTCAAAATCCTCTGTTGTTCTTGTGATGTCTGCTTACATTAAATTTTGCACTACTCTGATGCACACCTGTCAAATCATGACAAACGCGTTTAAAACAAATTACATTTTTTCCACCTTATTTATTTGTTTTATAAGTCTTTCGTTACTCGTTCAATTAATGTGCCATTATAATTATTAGAACCAGAAAACTATTCATATTAATCATTCCTACACGTTTAAAATGTGACAGTTTGAATTAAAAGTTTTATTGAGCTATCCAAGTCGACTACTCGAGCAGCGTTGTTTTTCAATTAAGCCAGGTACAGTGCAAGTCAAGAGAGGTCGGAACTAAAAATAACGCTATTTCGCTCGACCAAAAATAGTAAGTTCTTCAGTAAAAGAATTAAGTGTTACTGTGGTCGCTTCTCCCACAGACAAGAGCGCGCTCGAGGATACCAACATAAATATAATGACTTTACATCAGGGGTTGTGAAAAACTACGAGATAATAATTTGGAAAAACATTAGTTATGTATTTACACTTCATTTATTTTTTCAGATCTTTTGCACATAACTGATTTGCCTAATTCGCACAAATAACAAGTACAATGCGTTATTCGGATATTATAACAGGGACACATTTTCATTGAATGAGGAATATCGTAGCCTAGATGGTAAAACGCTGATTCAGAAGATAGCATAAAAATATGGTTCGTAGACTGGTTAAATAGTTTGTATAGATGAGTTGCGAGTGTCATTGTTTTTTCAGGTGTTATAATGACATGCACGGTGGTGAAATACGAGTAGAATACAGGCGTACTTCAGTGGTATTTTATTTTATTATCTTAAAATGTACAAATTATACAAAAAAATAGTAAGTGTTTATATATAAATACACATATTCAAATATCTATGGTATTCCTTTTTCCACCAATGCAGATATATTCCGACAAAGTACAAGCAAGTTGTACAAAATATACATACAAAGTTTTGACGAGTACACACGATCTCGAGAAAAATATCTCCACAACAAAACTTTAAAATATCTATAATCATGGTAAACTCCCTTCTTAGGCGGTGAAGTTGGAAAAGTTTGTTCTTACACGAAGGTTCCTATCCTCCAAATATTTTTTTGAACCAGCCGACATGCTTCCAGTGACGCCTAGACATTCAAGTTTTTTAGCAACATCTTATGGGAAACTATATCGAAATATGTATATCGAATAAGGTCTGGCGTTCTGTACTCCCTGTTTACCTCAATAGGGAAGTTGCAAGATGGTATGTATACATAATATAAACCATGTCAATTTTACAATCTGATAAATTAGTACGATGCTCGTCTTTAAAACTAATTTATATGTATTTAATGAATTTGATGGATCTATCGTCATACTTTGTCCCTAATCAGTGCAGCAATTTTTATAAGATAAGTCTGTTAATTGCCTTCTAGTTCATTGTCCAATTCTTGACGATCTAAATAGAATTGCCCTTCCAGTAATGGTGACTTTATTTAAAGTAGATATATAACGTCTACGAAGTCAGGTCATGGTAATTCTTTTGTAAAAAATATTGATTTATGAATCAGTAAAAACGTCCCGGTATTATTGGCCTCATTAAAAGTTATTTTTTGCCTCTACGCCGAGAGAGTGGCTGGGTCATGCATAATGAGGTTGTTTAGTGGCCATGCGTTCTGGATTCGATTTCCAAAGAATATATTTCTAGTAAAGTTTACTTTTATAGTCATCTTTTTTAAATATAAATGATTCTCCTGATGCTTAATGGCTGCCGAACATAACATTTTTTTACAGTGTAAGTGGAAGGGAGGTAAGAAAAGGCGCTATTTAAATAGCTAGGAATTTCTAAGCTAACCTCATTACTCCTTCATAATTTTAAGGTCGTAGATTTAGACTCCCTTATCTACACTAGGCGTTAGTTCACATAATATACTTTTTTGTGCAATAGAGTCTAATCTAGATAACTAGTGTTGTAAGATGAGAAGGCTGGGGACGTAGAAATCTTTAGAAGCCATCAAGATTGAGTTGATTTCTGATATGTTATACTTTATTGGAAGTATTCTGGATATTTTTGAGGTATTGCGCCAAATAGATCACATCTCATGGGCACATCTCAAGACGCACAACTATGCCCATATTCAAGAAACTACAGTTCAAAGAAAGGCTGTTAACCCCATGCATGAAGAGAATATTCATACTTAATAGAAATGAGCCAGTCTGGAGATACTGTTACTAGAAGTGTTGAGGATTGGTGAGCAAGAGGACGGTCTTCAGCAAGATACGTAAGTAGACCAAATCGAAGAGGTGACTAGATTCTCATTGGATGCTGCACTCATCATGGACAAGATCCACCAGTAGTGGAAACGGATCGTCCCATGAACATCAATTTTTTTAATTGTATTTGAATATCTTTTTAGTTTTCTTTTAGTGTTTTTGTACTATACATTAGTGATTTCATGTCCTGTATGTGTTCTTAACCGTTTGACATTCTGTTTAGAAAATATTGCCATGGTTTATAAAAAAACTTATTTCAATCAAATACATACATTTAAAAATACTATTGAACGGAGAGTTTCGTCAGAGATTTGTTGATAGAACATTTTTCAATTTCCTGACAGAAATTATTAAATCAAAAAGTGTATTCTCGCATTGTGAACATTTTGAAGTAAAACAGTTACTGCTTCCAGGCCCCCCTTTTGTTTAGCAGAGATAGTGGGAGAATACACTTCACTCTATTCCAGTCAATTGACTCTGTGTGAATAGAAGTCTGGCAACGTTTCAATTGTGAATATATACATGTATTCAAAATTTTACTAGCAGGCCGCATACAATAGTCCAACTGCATTTGGTAATCCCTGATACATCACTAACAGTTACTGCTTCCAGGCACCCCTTTTGTTTAGCAGAGATAGTGGGAGAATACACTTCACTCTATTCCAGTCAATTGACTCTGTGTGAATAGAAGTCTGGCAACGTTTCAATTGTGAATATATACATGTATTCAAAATTTATAAACATATTGTTTAGCTAGATAATTGACTATCTTTGTGGCCTAGTTGGTGTAACGTCTGTCTTTCAATCCGAGGGTTTCATTGGAACACATATTAATTAGACGGAACACAGATAGATTAAGACGGATTCTATTCTGGTTTTAAATCAATGTTTCTCAATATATTTTTGGTTCGTTGACATAAAGATTACCACGTTTTAAAAGTACACCAGATTGTACTGTATATAATGAAAGTCTAATACTCATAATACAGTATAGTACAATACTCAATAAATGTAATGTTAACTAAATTTTTTTTCCTAAACAGAGTTTTTCTGTGGATGTCGTTATTTGAGTCTTCATATGCACAAAATACAGCCAACCTGTTATGTGCTTGTCTATGTGGTTGGTATTTTTATTGAAATTTTGTAAAGAGGTGCATGGTCGCGCGGTAACGCACTGGACTTCGGAAGGTCCTATGTTCGAGTCCTGCGCTGTGTACTCCCCTCGAATGACACGGGATTTTTTTCCGCCATGTATTTGGGGTGCTACCTGTGACTTCGGTCGTTTCTATTCCTTCAAAAAGAGGAAAAAAACATGGTGGTGTGCTCCGATCGTCTCACTTCGGTGTACCATCGGATCCAGTACAGTGGTTCGTGAGTTTGCTCGTGTGCAACGGTTCATTCACTAAAAAAAAACATACTGCGGCACAACTTTATTTTTCAATTAAATGAACGTTAGAATGGCGAGTGAACCTTCCACTATGAGGCCCTGCAATGATTGATAGATGAAACTCTTTTGATTGTAATCTGTATAAACCATGTCATTGTTTATATAATAATTTTTTAGTTACTTATATTATTAAGGTTAAAAAGTTTCCGGTCTGAATCAATTAGACGGTGTATGGACAGATACTACAAAGAATAGTTTTGTATTAAGTTTTTGACATTTCAAAATATAACGAAACTACATGTCTTCTGTTAGCTCTACTTGATATACTACTGAAGTTACATGTTATTTTAACTGTAACATGCTTGACTATGTGCGATACTTGGAAGGAATTTACGATATAGTATATGTATGTTATATGTACACATTGTGTTGATGTCAAGGAACCTTTATTTGTTTGTTTGAATTGATCTGAGGCGGTATTTGTGGATTTGTTTATTTTTCTGCCATCTATTTATATTCTGTGTTTTTTTTCTCTTCTTATTTTACATGTGCAAGGGTGTGGGCTGAAAAACATCTGGTGTCCCCGTGGCTAGGCTCGCCCTATATTGGTGTGGTGTATCTTGGCCGGGGGGAAGTTATTAGATGAGCCCAGACCTTTTGATAGCTTCTGTCTTTAATGTATTCTCTGCAATTTATGTATTCTAGAAGTATATTTAAATGTATTATGTTCATACTATGTTGCTATCAATAAACCTATTGTATATTTATTATTATTTATCTATGCGCAGGGCGTGGCTGGCGTGATATAGGTTCATACACGATATTTAACTTGTTCAAACAGGAAACTTTTGGACCTTTGTGATATCTTACCCTATGACATTGCCATTGTTAAACCGGTCTCAATTACGTTGTTGAACACATGATATTCGTTAAAAATTTACATGATTTCAACGTATCAGTAACAAATTAAGGTGCATATCTAGACTTGGATTACAATTAATATAGTCATCAGAAGTTGTGTTGAGAGATCTCATCAATTGAGTAACCCTAGACACCTTTTGTATAACCACCAGCCCCTAGATTGAAATGTAGCCACAGCTTCATTAAGACCATAATACAATGGAGTAAACGCCTGCTATAGGGTGAACGAGTGGAGAGGGATCACTTGCGCCAGTGGATAGATTTTGAGGCATTATTACCTGGCTGTGAACTGTCCTGAAATACCTGGAAATTTCTAAACAGGCTCCGAATAGACATCAACATGAGGGGTACTGTCTTATGGATTGACTCTCTGTATTTGCGGTGAAGAATAATTTATGCAACACTTGCTGCACTGTTCGATGAGCTGGTTGTATTGCATCAAAGAGAATTTGATATGAGGAACACTCAGTACTGTCCCGGTACAGGCACAATAAAAAATGACTTATTTTTTTCTAAATATTTTAATGAAAGTTATCATGAATGTTTAAAACAGATCTTCGGTTAAGGATAGTTTTACTGTATTACTGCAATTAAAACAGATCTTCGGTTAAGGATAGTTTTGCTGTATTACTGCAATTAAAACAGATCTTCGGTTAAGGATAGTTTTGCTGTATTACTGCAATTAAAACAGATCTTCGGTTAAGGATAGTTTTGCTGTATTACTGCAATTAAAACAGATCTTCGGTTAAGGATTGTTTTGCTGTATTACTGCAATTAAAATATATGAATGAGAGAAAATTGTATGAGAAATGTGAAAAGAAAGATCTGAGAATGAATGCTGTAAAATTAAAAGTAACGGGGATAGAAAAGTGGGAAAGGAAAACGGAATGCGATATAAGGGTAAACAATAAAAGATTTGAGAAAGTTAAGGAATTCTACTATTTGGGTGGCATTTTCTAAGATGATGGTAGAGTAAGAACTGAACAGTCTCAAAATCTGCTAAGATGAGCCCACAATAGCATTTTGGTGCCAACTTTGATGTATGGGAGTAAAAAATGGACGTGGAAAACTACTGAGAGGAGCTAAATAAATGCTGTACATTGAGAAGAATACACGTAATGACAATATATGACAGAATACGGAATGAATGTGAACTTAAAGTTGATGTGTTGAGTAAGATTACGAAGAGCATGCTGTCATGATTTGGGCATGTGTAACGAATGATATGTAATGCAAATGTAAGTGAGAGACGTGTAGAATCAAAGAAAGTACTGTTGGATCAAGTGAATGATATTCTACAAGAAGGAAATGTAAAAAGTCAGAGAAATCGTAGAAGTCGTATGATAAGGTGTTTGGATGTATAATAGGTTAAGGATGTGTGTAGAGATAGGAAAGTCTGGTGCTCTGTCATTTCGTCTTCCTCGACATAGAAATGGCGAATGTTAAAAAAATGAATTGATTATGAAAAAAAAAAACAATTAGATTTAGATTATTAATCATGAATTTTGAAATTAACGTCCACGAAGCTAAAAGTTGATAAAGAACTTCAGAAGCTTTAACTAAATAGTAACTTTTAAAAGGGGTTGAAAATGGGACGGAGGGATGAAAGAATAAGTGAAAACACTGATTTTCATTTCCCTTGAGTAGTATCTAATCTTCACCGATAACTTAAGGAAGATTTTCTTTTGAAATATCGAAAACGAGTTCGTGTAATAGTTTTTGGTTGATTAATTCCTAGTCTTTAACTTAAGCAATTAGTCAAATCTAACAATTTTCTAAGATATATAATTTATAGTTGAGGCATTAATATTGTGGAGGTTTAAAGACATTGTAATTTGTTTTATCAAACACTGTTTATTCCACTTTTTGAAACAGTATAACCCAACTGGTTTCAAGGCTTTCACCTCATCATCATAGCTTCTGTTTTTTTTAATGTATTCTCTTTTTAATGTGTTCTTGAAATATGTCTAAATGTATTATGTACATACTATGTTGCTATCAATAAATCTGTATTTATTTATTTATCATCAGGGAAGCACAAACAAGACTCTTGTGTCGAATCTTTTTTGTGCTCCCTGATGATGAGGTGAAAGCCTTGAAACCGGTAGGATTATACCGTTACAAAAAGTGGAATAAACAGTGTTTGATAAAACAAATTACAAATTTCTAAGATTTGAATGGAAGCACTTGCATATATTTAAATTATTCAGTAAAGCCTCGTTAGAATTAGGAAGAGAAAAAATAGTTTCACATTCAATGCATTCATCATATGCTTTGTATTAAATAATATACAATGATACATACGGTATTTTATATGTGGCGAAAGTGTTCAGACTGCGCCCATAAAAAAATATATAATTATTGTATACGCACTTTGTTTTTCCCAAAGAATGAATTAATTTAATTATTTTATACATGACAAGAAGTATACATAATTTGCGAAAAAACGTTAGGTAATTTAATTCGTATACACAATTTTAATGGATCTGGGTTTGTTGCTTTTCATTTGCTGAGTTCCCAGTAAACTAGGCTTATGCCTGTATCTCACTGAGAACATGAAAAAATGATACTTTCGTAGATAGAAAGAGTTTAAAATTATGACAACTGTCTGGTAGTTCTTTTGTTTTGTGCATTTTTTAGTTTTAAACTAGGAATTATGTATACACTTGTAGTTGTGTAGTGATAAATTAAACGATGTCATTTAAGTTTGTTAATTTTGCAGTTGTCTGACCGAGGCGGAAAATATTTATGTAGTATGGATATTTAGAACAGAATATAATAGTTACTAGTTTCAACTTAAAAAGATCAATATGTTTACAAATATAGGAACAATAAACAAAGTTTACTTTGGAACGGCCAAGTTGAATATAAAATCAATTATCCGATTAAGAAATGCGCACAACTTGACTATTTATATAATAAGTAGAAAGGACAAAAAACATTAACAAATCATATTTTGTATTGTAATATGTTATTCTATGAATGTTTTCCAAAACATAAATATTTATACTTATCTCCAATATTATTTGAACAAACGTTTTGTTTATTTTGAAGATGTAAGTTGCGAAACATTTAATATGCCCCATAGATTTTTTCCATTATCTCAGCATGATATTTAACCTCTTCAGACCTGACGTCCATTATACTGGACTCAGAGTTCATATAATATGTACTTTATGCCTATCCGAAAGAGATAGACGGAGACTAGAGGCTTTTGAGATGTGGTCCTATAGAAGACTATTAGGAATTTCCTGGAGAGACCACATCACGAATGAAGAGGTTCTCCAACGAATCGAAGGAGGAAGGCACCTGCTCAGGATCTTGTCCGAAAGGCGTGCAAGATGGATCGGTCATATAATACGACAAGAGGGCCTTTTGCATGCCATAATGGAGGGTATGACCGAGGGGACAAACTCTAGGGGACGCCCACGCCGAGAGTACCTGGAGGACCTGTTGGTGGACGTGCGCTGCTCAACATATACAGATTTAAAAAGAGCCGCACAGGACAGGGAGGAATGGAGGAGAAGAGTTGAAATTGCTGCAAACCAGTCTTAGGACTGCAACCACAGAGAGAGAGAATATGTACTTTATAAAGAACTTTATAATGAATGAAGTGTTAGATACTGTATTATCGACTTTGAACGTTTCGGGTGTCATCTATATAAATTAATACGACATAATGTTGCATTAAGTGGAAATAATACTCACAAGCAAGAATATTTTTTTAAAACTTTGGAATTAATTTTGTTCAACTTGTATGACCCTCCTAATAAGTCTGAAGAAGAGGCTAATTAGGAGGGTCATACAAGTTGAACAAAATACGTTGGTGAAAGTACATGTATTGGAAGGATAAAAAAAAGCACTCAAATACAAGTCTATCAGCGCAGTCTGGCTTATATTTTTTTACAGAATTTGCAAACCATATAACATTAGATATACTAATAACTATAAGCCAAAACAAAAAACTGTAAAATATTTAATCTTTCTTCCCCATTTTTACTTTGGGTTAATATACTACATATACTCCGATATTGCATGATACCAGTCTAACTTAAGCATTTCTCTGGTAACAAACCGGAATCATTTCACCTAACGTGAGTTTTGGGATATGACACGCGTCACAAATATAAATATAATTAGTTAAATAATAACGTATTCTTTTTTAAATATTCTTTTATTAAATTCTTATATGCGCCCTGTTATATTTATAAATCTTTTAAAAAAATTAAATTTGCGTTTAAAACATATGTCTATTTTTTTACGCTACCCCTAATTTGAATTTACAACTTTAACCTTTCCCTTCCTGTGCTAAAAAAATTCGCGCGTTTTGGTGCTGTGTATTCAATACACGGCAATACACATGTAAAAATGAGCGATTTAAAATCGGAAAAATAAGAATATCATATTCACAGCCAATCGCTTAAATTAATAAAACATGAAAAAAACATCGACTGATGTTCACAAAATGGACGAAGCGACCACCTCAAATGGGTGCCCGAAGGCTACAGAAGCGAGAGAAGCGAGCGAACTGAGATTCTATTTCTTGCGTTCCCATGTACCGAAGTAGCGTCGCTTCCTCACCTATAGCGGTTTTTTTAGAATGAATATACCTACGTCACATACTGACATACGTTTGATTGTATTGGTGAATTTACTACCGATTTTCACAAAATATCTCTGATGTGGCCGATAAGTGCTAATTATTATTAATATTATTTTTTTCATTCAATGCGTAAATGTATTACGGAGGAATACCTTAAATCTGAACCCAGAATTTATTATATTTATAGAGATATTAAAGTTTTTAGAAGCAATGAGTACTAGTTACACATCAGATGGAAGGAAGGGTTAATATAATGAAACCGCTCAAACAAAAAAACTTATAGTGGCTACGCAATGTAGTTAGAATGGAGGAAAGGTATTTCTCAAAAACGTGCTGTATAAGGTAATAACAGGTGTGAAAAGATATCAGGCTTATTTGTATATATCATGTTTTGGATATATTATTCGCAAAAAAACACTGCTCATGGCTATACTTGGCTAGCTAAACTGTAAAGAAAACGGCTACTTAGAAAACAGGTCGATGAGGTTCGAGAGGATTTGTGTCCATATTTGCAGCGATTGTGCCAGATAGCTCTGCTCAAGTCAGATAGTGCAAGAAATACTGAAGTTTTTCGTAGACGGAAGGAAACGTAGCTGCCAGATATGATTTGTTTTCTCTGTTTATACTTTGAAAGTAAAAAGTGATTTATTAAATTATGGGTTAATGGATGGGTTAATACTTTTAAAGTAAAACGTTCATAATTTTAAAGTTATGGGTTAATACTTTTAAAGTAAAAAGCGATTTATTAAATTATGGGGTGTTTTGTACAGCTTTAGAAAGCATTCGAAGACCACCATTTTTGGGAGGTGTATTGTAAATTTATAGTTATATGAATACTACACATATACTCGTATAATACATACCACTCCAACTAAAGAAAAGTGTTACTACCCTGTGCCGGAAGATATACAAAGGGTTCATTATAGTTCGCCCTCATTTGGAAAGTTTTCTGTGATTTTCTCATCAAAAATGTGTTTTTGAAACCGATGCAAATACGGGGAGTATCACATCTAATAGTTTCAGCCTCCATCTTTCTTATATATTAATTTTGTAATATTTTAAATTTTAATAACAGTGGGTTCGATTCCAGAGTTAGAGCGCTCTTGAGAGAGTTTGTTCT
>CATKWJ010000771.1:0-29176 GCA_949825065.1 Odontocerum albicorne
GTTATCGAGGTTAGAGCTAATTATATGAATTTTTTTTTTTTAAATATCTACTTTTTGTTGAAAAGGAATTTAAATGTGAATACTGCCAAAATCAATATAATCTCTCAATCAATGTTGAATATTATAAAAAAATAGTGACCAAAGTTACTCTGATATTGATACTATGCAAATGACTTATTGTGATATTTTCTGTGTAAAGTTTGTATATTTTTATTTCTGTTACTTGTCACTGAAAACTAAAACACCATTATTATATTCATTTAAAATTAAAAAAAAAAGATAAAAACTGAACATGGATTTATAGATAAATGTTCTCACTCATTAATATTCAAGAAGAAATGTAGAATATAATTTTAATTTTTAGAATATACATACTTTTCGTAATAACACAATAAAGGAGCGAAATAAAGAAATATTTGGTTTATTACTAATAATGAAGTCAAATACTGTGGTAATAGGTCAAAAACACTTGTTTGATCAAATTAAAATGATTAGTCATAATATATTTTGCACCCCTGGTCAAAAATTGAAATTTTTTTCTAAATAAAACATTTAAACAAATTACCGTTTCAGTTTCAGATGAAAAATGAATTAATGCATTATATGCGTGTACAACCACAAAAATTTATTAATTTTAGGTGATGTATAAATTAAGTTTTACGGTTTTTTTTAAATATCTTATTTAACCATGGATAGAAAGTACAAACATGTTAGAAATATGTGTTAGACTTTTCAATAAATCACAATGGTTATAACTGATTCATTATTTAGGTTTGTCATGTAAATTAAAGATAGTTATTACTTAAAATATATCTAAAATGATCAGTTTATTTTTTATTTTTTTATTTATGTAACCTGGCGAGTTTATTGCCGTGTGGCAATCTCTTCCAACCAACCATAAAGTAGTTTTAATGGGCCCTAAGTAAAAACCAGACTGGAATCCCTTTTTTAAAAAATCTGGATTCCAGCGGGGATCGAACCCGCAATCTCCGGATCGGCAGACAAGCGTCTTACCACCAGGCCACGGAGGTCGTCAGTTTATGTATTAGTACTAAATATTTATAGCAATACGTCAAAAGCAGTTTTAACCTTTTGTCAAGATGACTTCTTAATGTTTCAATTACACAGGGCTGGGCTTATTTATAATATTTTGTATGGCATGGCATGGCATTGTGTTTGTCAATTCAAGTTGTACTACTTCATTTTTGTGTGCTTTTATAAGTTGAAATAATATTTTTGAATTTATTGAAGTGTAATATATTATTCATTTATATTATAATTAAAATTGTTTAGGATTTAAAATGTGATTTCTGCTTATAAAAGATAAAGATGTAATTTATTTTGTCTAATATAATTTATTGTTTTTTTTATTAAATTTTTTTCATAAATAAAAATGTTACATTATTTTGAAGATTTTTTATTTTACAAATCGTTTACTGAATAAAGTCACTTATAGGGTTGTTATATTGCAATGAATCACACTTTCATTGTATACAGTACAACCTGGCGGATTTATTACAATGTAGCAATCTCTTCCAACCAACCAGAAAGATGTTGAACAAGTCATGGAGGATAAATCAGACAGGACCCCTTTTTTAAAAAAAATCTGGGTACTAAAGAGAATCGAACCTGCAAATCTCGGGCTATAAGACAGGCATCTTACCAATTAGGCCATAGACACCCATTCTGTTATCCACAAAAAATATCTACTTGAGAACTTTTTTGAAGGTTTTTATTTTACCTTTATCATATATGAGCAAGGTTATGGCTAGCCACTGATATCTGACCGACCTGAACATGATGTATATGACTGACCAAGAAAATAACTAAAATGTAATTTCTAAACAATACTGAGTAAAGCCTATATATACTGCCTTTTTAAGTGAAAATAAGTACCTACCATAAAAAAATCAGAAATGGGATCTATTGGTTCAGTTTCAACTCTCTTATTATTTTATGTAGAAGTATATCAGTTTCGACTATCTTTTATTATTTTATGTAGAAGTATGTCAGTTTCGACTATCTTTTATTATTTTATGTAGAAGTATGTCAGTTTCGACTATCTTTTATGTAGAAGTGTATCAGTTTCGACTATCTTTTATTATTTTACCAGCAATTCTCATTTTAATTTAACTTACATATATAATAAATTGTGAATAAAAAACAGATATTACCTGTACTATCAAGACAATATAATACAAACTAAACAAAGGCATAAACTTCTTTGTAAATAATAATATAGGAAATTAAGGATCGAAAAAGATTCCTTCAATCAATTAACAAATCAGCATTTTTTTAGAAATAAAATTGAAAAAAATAAAAAATTATTAAAGATAAGAATAAATGACATCATTCTGAAATCCATAAATTGCAATACAATGGCTGTCCATATTTTGACATTGCTATAGAGGAACTTTTAAAACAGGGTTAAGGAACAATTAAGATGTTTAAAGAATAACGATTTGTTGGAATTTGCGAAGAACATATTTGAAGAAAAAAATAACAGCCAGTCCTTCATATCTGTTTATTCATCAACTGTGGGTCAAAAACATTTGAAAAAATCTAGAAAGTTACGATGAGCATAACTGGTATTATTTACCATATGAAAGAAAAAGTTATTGTAATTTGTTTTATCAAACACTGTTTATTCCACTTTATGTAATGGTATAACCCTACCGGTTTCAAGGTTTTCACCTCATCATCAGGGGTTATTCCGTTACATAAAGTGGAATCAACAGTGTTTGATAAAACAAATTAAAATGTCTACAATACCTTCATAATTTTAATGCCTTAACTATAGGTAAATAATATAGAAAAAGTTATGTTGTTGCTGACATGTATTATCTCGTTTTTGATTGATTTAAGTTATTTGCATGGATTCTGACTGTAGGTGTTTCTCAGGGGGGAAAACTTTCATTTTTTCTCTTTTCCAAATTCATAAATTCAATAATTCAACTGCTTAGTGCAAGTACCAATTGTATGGGCATGACCTACAAGTATATACTAGTTTCTGCCAAAAATATATATCTGCTGCTGCACATATCATGAATCAAGACCATACTTGTATCACACAGTGGTCTAGAGAAAATTATATTCTCGTTAATCCTGTGACTATCAGCATAGCGAGTTATCTTCTTTCGAGGACAAATCAATCAAATATTCTGTATATTCAAACTGATCTCGCTATGATAAGAATCTGAGAATTCTCGTCTATGTCATATCTCCGAGTTAAGAAGAAGCTCTCAACAAATTGCACATTTATCTAAAGCAGAATCTAGCTAGTCTTAAGTATCACTTTGCCCTTAATAATGATGCTAGTGAGGAGATACTGGATGGACTAGAGAAGCTTCAAAATTTTTATCTTAAGTTTTATAAACTAAAAAAAATATGACTAAATATTGTGTCATATACCAGGACTAATTTCCAAAAAGCTGTACTTAGCAAAACTAGGAAGAAAATAAAAAATAAAATAGAAGTCACAAAACAGTCTTGCCTCACTCCGCAGTTGACAATAAAAGCACTTGACTGCTTATCATCAAATTGAACAGAGCAATTTTGTTTTTCAGAGAATGAGAGTAAGATTTTGACTAATTTTGGTGGAAACCAAAACTCATACATACTCTTGAATAGACCATCCCTGCTGTATAAAAAGCTTTGGTGAGATGAATAAATGAAGCACAGAGCATTGTCTCAGTTGTCGATCTTTTGCTTCTAAACTAAAAGTTCCCAAAGTGGTCGGTGTCGACCCCTTAGGGTCGATTTGATTTTTCTAGGGGTCAATAGTTTCAATAAAAAAATTTAGGGGTCGACGACAGCAAAAATAGACCCCCTTACTACTGCTATTTGTTTGTTACTTCAAAATATCTATGATTCCAATAAGTACCTAATTAAGAAGTAAAAATATATAAAAAAAAACACTTTTTTGGTAAAAATACATTACATACCAAACTTGTAAACGAAAAGGTAAAATATGTCATTGAAAGAGATACGTAAGAATGCATGAAAATACATGTAGCTCAAACATGTCTGTGCATTCTCTTTCTCATTCTCCTTTTATATTTTTCAATCCTTAATTACAAGTGATTAACATGAAAAGTTTGATATCTAGTGAATTATTTCACATCCAGTACTGTACAAACTTATCAATTTGAGTAAGTAAAGTAAATGACTAGGAGGTCGACGGTTTTAAAAGTTTTTGGTAAATGGGTCTGCTGCGGCTAAAAAAAGTTTGGGAACTCTTGTTCTAAACCCACATTGATTTTCAGGGTATAATCTGTCAGTGTTGAAGTTTCCTCAAGAAACCCTTATTGAAGATCTTCACTGCACATATGCTCAGTAGAGTTCCCCTGTAGCGAATACAATGCCCCTGTCATTTTTTTTAAAGAGATCAAAATGAGTATAAAAAAACGTTAAAACTGGTTTAGATGAGTGTTTAAGTAAAACTAAAATTTTAATATTTTAATGCCATCTATTAATAAATAAAGAAACTTGTTCAAATAACTTGTCAAGTAATTGATAAAACAGAGTTCAGGGATAAACCCCTCCCTGTCTTACGAATACCACATTATATTTTGACAAGAGAAAGTTTTTGTCTTGTCACACTATTGGCAATGTATTTTATTCGTGCAAATATTGTTTTATTTTAACTGCTATCTAAATAGTAATTTAAGAAAAAATTTATACATATAATCGGAATATCTCACTGTAAGGTAAAAGTTATAATAATGATTACATATACATTCACTCTCATTTTGTCGATTATTTAAAACGAAAAGTTATTTGTTACCAACTATAGACTGAGGTACTTACGTATTGTTATAAAAAATAACCACTCGTATTAAATATTTTTCACTAATCAAAAATTAAAATGAAAGCTTTCAAAATATTTCAATACAATTTGACGTTAAATTTTAATGACAACAAAATCTGCCATTGTTTATGAGAACTGAAGTATTGAGAATACTACTAGATTAAATGTACTGTTTTATATATATAAATACATTACGATTTAATCATTTTTCAGATTTATACATATTATTTCTTTTTTAAGACTATACTTCAGAAATTGTAGCACGGTTCCTGTGACAGTTTACAAATTTGCCCCAATACAACCTTGTAACGACGTTCAGTAATTTTAATTATTTTATCAACTTTAATATAAGCCTCGATTCTAATAAATAGCACGTTATTTAGGTAAATACATTACATAAAACTAACAATAATGACAAATTAATACATCTTGTAACAAATAAGCAAAAATGTGGCAGTTTGTTAAAATCAAATAATATTTGATGACGTTTGTCAAAAGTCACTACGTAAGTCTGCATTGGCTAGGGATGGGGTATACGATATTTGGATTTTCGATTTTTTTATACCTAAAATGAAATGTTCGTAATTAGTATTAATCCATAGTGGATCTTGGCCTATTTAAAGATAGATACAAATCATACAATACCTACATTAGAAAGTCAATATAATGAAAATTAGGAATTAAAACGTCAGTTTAGAGAAAAATAATTTTTCGATTTATAAAAAAAACTATTCGATTTGTAAAAAAAACGATTTTATCCCATCCCTTTGAGACATGACGTTTAAAACGTCGCAGGACCCATTCTACATTTTCTGAAGTGTAGTTGTATGTGCCACCATGCCATTTTCCCTCCAGGGCAGGGAGATTTGATAGAAAACCAAACTTTTTCAATCATGGAATATTAATTTATAGTGAATCTTGGCCTATTTAAAGATATATACAAATCATACAATACATTAGAAAGTCAGTTTAATGAAAATTAGGAATTAAAACGTCAGTTTAGAGAAAACCTATTTTTCGATTTATAAAAAAACTAATCGATTTGTAAATAAAAAACTATTTTACCCCATCCCTTTGAGACATAACATTTCAAATGTCACAGGAACCATCCTACATTTTCTGAAGTGTAGTTGTATGTGCCACCATGCCATTTTCCCTCCAGGGCAGGGAGATATGATAGAAAGCCAAACTTTTCCAATCATGGAATACATTTATACAGTTCTTTCTGTAGAAGCTCAATAAAACTTCCATTATCGAAATTATATCGAGGAAAACAACGCCATATCTAAGAAATACATATGTGCGTATCTTCTTTAATTTCTACCATTTTGTAAATATGGCAGAGATTCAACATCAACTCGTCTCACTCCAAGTTTCCATCTTCACACAAGTATTTTTAAACGTTTGTTTGGGTAGTAATTATTCATAATTATATTTTAAACAATTAACCTTAGTTTTAGTTAAATAATCTAGCTATGTAGCCAGCCCACTAGGTAGCATAGCTGTTTTTACCATCGCCTCTAAATACCAATTAAGGGTCTGGCATATCAGTTATGTCGATACAACCTATATAAACCTGAACAAGCAAGGTCCTATGGCGTGGCGTGGACACAGTGTTTGACACCGACACACTCTTTCAAATAAAAGAGGTCACGTCTATTTTGCAAGTCAATATAGTTTTGATAGGAAGACCCATATGTTTTTCTTGCCTGACTTTGGTAGAAATTTTAAATGTCTCTCGTATAACGATTTACTTTTCTATTAAAATTTATTTCAAAACGAATTATTTTTTTAAATTATTATTTTTTCGTGGCATTGTAAAAAAATTCCCTTTGTAAGACTTTCTACTAACATTAATTTTGAATTCGTATATTCTTAATAACCTACATGATCCAGTAGGTAATGCGCCTATCTTCCATCCTGGGGGTGGCGGGTTCAATTCCCGCTTGACTCTTTTTTTAAATGTTCCAATCTGGTCTCCACTAAAGGTCTCTTTAAAAGGCACATGGAAATAAACATGCCAGGTTACTACACTAAACACAACGAAATTGTAATAAAATACAATACAATTATACTGCAAAGAGAAAAATGTTGATTTTCTAGTGTTCAAGGGGTAAACCTCGTAGTGTTCATCATACTCATACTCCAATTTCATCATACTATATTTCATCATACTCCAACTTCAGCTAGAAAATGTTGTATGGTCCCTGTGACAGTTCACAAATTTGCCCCAATACAACCTTGAAACGACGTTCAGTAATTTTAATTATTTTATTTACTTTAATATAAGCCTCGATTCTAATAAATTGCAAGTTATTTAGGTAAATACATTACACAAAAATTAACAATAATGACAAATTAATACATCTTGTTACAAATTAGCAAAAATGTGGCAGTTTGTTAAAATCGAATAATATTTGGTGACGTTTGTCAAAAGTCACTACGTTAGTCTGCATTGGCTAGGAATGGGGTATACGATAATTGGATTTTCGATTTTTTTATACCTAAAATTCAATGTTCGTAATTAGTATTGATTCATAGTGGATCTTGGCCTATTTAAAGATATATACAAATCATACAACACATTAGAAAGTCAGTATAATGAAAATTAGGAATTAAAACGTTAGTTTAGAGAAAAACAATTTTTCGATTTATAAAAAAACTATTCGATTTGTAAATAAAAAAACGGTTTTACCCCATCCCTTTGAGACATGACATTTCAAATGTCACAGGAACCATCCTACATTTTCTCAAGTATAGAATACTAGAACAAATACTTATTTTGAAGCAGGGATCAAAACTCGCCATATGATGATAAAGCGTGTGTTATTTATTACTCGAGTATTGTTACGAAAACATATTGTAGATTGTTTGAGAGGAAATTCCGTGTTGTTTTAATCTTTGTAAAATGGACGATGCATGATGGGATGAAAAAAATTAAGGAGATTGTAAAAGAAAAGAAATGAACATGGAAAATATTTTGTAGAGACGATATCAACGAAAATAGAGTCTTGTAGAAATACAGGGAATCCAAAAGAAGCAGAAAAGGAGAAATCGAAAAATAAAACGCAGAATAGATGAATAAAAATGCAAAACAATGTATGAAACGATTGTGTTGTGAATTGAGCAGAATATCTATGCGGGTTTCGAAATTTTGAATGCATTTTTTCACCGTTTTCTTTATTAAACTCTTTATTTCGATTTTTATAGTTTTTCCCTTAGTCGGCACAATACTTCAATTAAGTTACACTAGTTTAACAACCTGATTGAAAAATGGATTTCCCTCAACTTATGTGTTAATTGATTCGTGATAAATTGTTTATTACAATTATATTTTTATAGTTTTTCCCTTAGTCGGCACAATACTTCAATTAAGTTACACTAGTTTAACAACCTGATTGAAAAATGGATTTCCCTCAACTTATGTGTTAATTGATTCGTGATAAATTGTTTATTACAATTATATTTTTATAGTTTTTCCCTTAGTCGGCACAATACTTCAATTAAGTTACACTAGTTTAACAACCTGATTGAAAAATGGATTTCCCTCAACTTATGTGTTAATTGATTCGTGATAAATTGTTTATTACAATTATATTTTTATATTTTTTCCCTTAGTCGGCACAATACTTCAATTAAGTTACACTAGTTTAACAACCTGATTGAAAAATGGATTTCCCTCAACTTATGTGTTAATTGATTCGTGATAAATTGTTTATTACAATTATATTTTTCAAGTATCAATTTGTAGCTTTTTTTAAATTACTAACGTCATATACAGGAGTAACGGGTAAACTTATTGCCATGCCTATGTATTCCAATCAACCAAAAAGACGTTTAATGACCTATTGTGAAAAACAGACTGGGGACCTTAGTTTTTTCTTATTTTTTGAGTTCTACTGAAAATCAAATCTGAAACCCCCGAGTTTGAAGTCATTGTCTCTGTCAACTCGGCCATAAAACTCGACATTAGAAATGTTATTTCATATTAAGTTTTCTTATTTACAGTAATTACATATTTAAATATACATATAAAAAATCAAAAGCCTTTTTACCTTCATCCGGCTTTGTATTATATTACACTAAAGTTGTATACAATACAATCTGGCAGGTTTATTGCTATATGACAATTTTTTCCAACCAACCAAAAATTTGTTACAATATTAGGTGTACCGGAAAAGAATGTCGTTTTTTCAATAAAACAATTTGGTGCATTTAATGTATTTATTTATTAAAACTTAGTTCAAAATATAATTGCCATCGTTTGATATAACCTCCTTCCACCTCTCAGTCAATTTTTTAATACCGCGTTCGTAAAATTTAGCTGGTTTCGATGCAAAATACTCAGATATGCCTTTTTTGACATCCTTATAATTTTTGTATTCTTTTCCGTTTAAAAAGTGTTGCATTGACCGGAACAAATGGTAATCCGATGGAGCAAGATCCGGTGAATATGGTGGGTGACGTACAGTTGTTCAATCTAGGGCTTCAATTTTTTCTTTCGTAATTTTCTGAGGTATGCGGTCGTGCATTATTGTGCTGTAAAAACACTTGTCTACAATTAGCCAGTGCAGGTCTTTTTTTTATTATTTCTGCATCTAAATTCTCTCGTTGATCACAATACACTTGGGCGTTAATTGTCTGTCCGGGTTTTAATGTTTCGAAATAAATTATTCTCTTGCAGTCCCACCAAACAGACAAAATAACTAATTTTGCAGTGAACCCGGGCTTAGGGGTGGGTTTTTGGTACCTGGCCCTTTGAAAGCAATTGTTTCTTGCGTCTTTGGTTTGAATACAACACTCATTTTTCGTCACCAGTTACAAGATGTTGTAGAAATGGAGTTTTGGTATTTAATTCCGAATACTCAGTGCATGCGTTTATACGCTCACCGAGATTCTCTTCACTTGATTCATGACGTATCCATTTTCCTTGTTTCCATGTCTTGCCGATTTTTTTATATGCTCTTGCACGCTTGACCATGAACATCCGAGCTGCTCCGCGAGTTTTTGAATCGTTGAAGTTGGATTTTGCTGAATCAGCTCAGTTTAAACATCGCTATCCATTTTAACAGGTCGGCCACTTACAGGGTTATTTTTTAGATCAAAACTGCCGGATTTAAATGGTTTAAATCACCTCTGGCATTTACAAACATTCAAAATATCTCCCAGTAAATCACAAATATTTTTTAAAGCACATGTTGCACTTTCTTTCTTCATGAAATGGTAAAGCATAATATTTCGAATAAATTCCTCATTCGGTACAAAGCTCACCATTGTATATAGGGTTGTAAATGTTTATGTTTAAAAGTCCTAATACACTCCAGGTATACGTAGTCAGAGAAACAAAACAGAACACGTTGTAAAAGTTTGACTGCCGAAGCACAACTGACCACTCAAAAGCGATAACAAAAAAAACGACATTCTTTTCCGGTACACCTAATATATAGACCTTAAGTGAAAACCGAATTGGGACCTTTTTTAAATTGTGCATCAATGGGAATCGTATCCGCAACCCCCGGGCTGAAAGAGTTTAGGGATGAAGAATTTTATTTCTAGCAAGACGGTGTTCCTCCCCACTACTATCGTGATGTGCGGGCCTATCTTTATTAAAATTTGCCAAACAGATAGATTAGACGTAAATGTAGTATTGAATATCCCCCATGCTCCCCAGACCTCACACCAATGAACTTTTTTTATGGGGACTCATCAAAGATAAAGTTCATAGCACAAAAACGGCAAAAGTCAATTAATTGAGAGCAACCATTGAAAGAGAAAGGTGTCGGGTTGAAAGACAGGTGTTTTATCAACTAGACCACGGAGATTATTTGTGTTCCTAGATTAAGGACAGTTAGGTTAGATAATTTGCGTTACAAAAAATTAGAATTCGTAGAAACGAAATTAAATGTATACTAAGGGTTCCGTCGCTAGCCGCTCTGCGCCCCCGCCCCTTATGGGTGATGCGCGCCTCTTTGTAAATTGTAATAGTCTTAAAGTATCTATTCACATCCATTAGCTAAATATTATATATAAAACTATCAATTTATAGGCCATTTCAGAATTTTTAATATGATTATTTTAGTAAATCAAATTCGAGTTAAACGTAACAGCCATTTATTTACTTTGCAATTTAGAATGTCCATTCCAAAATAATTTGAATGAGGGCTTATGTACACCAAAAACCATCAAATAAAATAATAAATTTAAAATATAAAGTTATCTTAAAATTAATACGAGAATAATCAGAATATTATTGATAACATGAACTTGAAGCATGTATAAAACTTAAAGGAGTTTAATAAGGACAGGAAACATGTTACTTAAATTTCAGTAAAAACATTTTTTTCTGTACAAGTTGAATTATTCCAAGGGGGCGCTACGCCAATACAGAATGGCGCCGCAGGGAGACCCGAGGCTATTACAATACTCATATAAATATGTTACATTACAATACTCAAATATGTTGAATATATAATACATCAATCAACAATTCTCGGGACTAACCAACAGATGGCGCCACTAATAACAAATCCATATCATTCTCAGTTAGTACCAACCTTTAGAAGTTACGTGTCAAACTTTCATGACATTCCGACATTGTGTCATTGAGTTACAGTGGTTTTAGTGACGCTACTTTTGCTATTTTCAAAACAATGAAAAAAAACGAATTTCGTGTGTGTTGATAAAACATTGCTTTTTAATGAGAAAAAATACCGTTCAAACTCAGCGATGGCTTGAAAAGTATTATCCGGGCTCTGCTCCGTCGAAAACAACCATTTGTCGGTGGTATGCTGATTTCAAACGCGTTCGTTCAGACACAAATGATGCTGAACGCTCTGGTTACACCAGAAAACATAAAAAACCCCTCAAAATCGTGATGGAAAATCGCAAAGTAAAGTTGCGTGAGATAGCTGACATCCTGAATATATCATTTGGTAGTGTTTACACTATTTTGCATGAACATTTTGAAAAAGGTCACGAAAAAGCTTTTTTCGAAATGGGTGCCGCGTTTGCTCACAATGGAACAAAAACAACAACGCATCGATGATTCAGAGCGCTGTTCGGCACTGTTTACGCGAAATAAACAGGAGTTTTTCCATCGGTATATGACAATGGATGAAACTTGGATCCACCACTATACTCCAGAATCAAATCGGCAGTCAGCTGAGTGGAGAGCAGCCGGTGAAAGTCGTCCGAAGCGACCAAAAACTCAACAGTCGGCCGGAAAGGTTATGGCCTCCATATTTTGGGATGCGCATGGTATAATATTCATCGAACCCCTTGAAAAGGGAAAAACCATCAAAAGCGAATATTACATAGCGTTATTGGAACGTTTGAAGGCAGAAATTGCAAAAAAACGGCCCCATATGAAGAAGAAAAAAGTTCTCTTTCATCAGGACAATGCACCGTGTCACAAGTCGATGGTAACGATGGCCAAATTGCATGAGTTGAACTTCGAATTGCTTCCGCACCCACCCTATTCTCCAGATTTGGCCCCCAGCGACTATTGGCTGTTCGCAGACCTCAAAAAGATGCTCCAGGGAAAGATATTTGGCTCCAATGAAGAAGTGATTGCCGAAACTAACGCCTATTTTGAAACCATAGATAAATCGTTCTACACGGCTGGTATACAAAAGATAGGAAAATGTTGGAATGAATGTATCGCTCTTGAAGGAGACTATGTTGATGAATAAAGAAGAATTTTGGCAAATAAATGTTGTTTTAGTAGTTAGTCCCGGGACTTATTGATCGATGTGTTATTTGAGTATTGTAATGTATTATAAATGTTATTGAAATGTTTAAACATTTTTTTCTATGGTAATATATAAACACGTTCTAAATACTTACATATGCCAACGACTATCAATGACCTGCGATGTTAACTGCCATGAAAGATAACATACTTCCCATGATACTAAGGATGTTGATTTTTTTTCTCGTTAAATTACCATTCTGGAAATAGTTATTCCGGCCTAGTCCGGCCTCATATTCTGCAAACTTTAAAGTGAGGTAATTAAAGTACGTGACTCCCTTATTTAAGGAAGCTACTACAAATTTGTAAGCATTTCAATTTTAAATACTAATTTCTTCGTTAAAAAACAGTAAAGATATCGTATTTAGTGTTACGGTCGGACTAAGACTGCATTGTCGGCTGAAAAGTTTCATAATATTCCCTGTGATCTCGATTTAGTCTCACATTTTTGTCTATATTTTTCACAATATCATTGTACAATTGAATTAATTGTAAGTTTATATTTTTTAGCCCTCACATATGCACTTTTAATATTCCAGATGTTACTAAGCACATGTGTGGCATTGCTCTTTTTGTGTTGCTGCGCTGCCTACGATCCAGAAGATCCTGAAATAGCGGGAATCCTTCCTCCGGAAGGGCAATTCGAAGCCTTTTACCCGAGAGTCACTCTCGGTAGTTCATCCAGAGCTCCTCACGGGCATGGGACTTTCTATAAACACCGTCATCCTGCTTTAGTAGATGCAAAAAATTCGGCGGCGTACGGATTTCGTTTTGATGGAGGGCGACGATTCAATTTTGATTAGATCAATCGAAGGGTTCGAATGTAAATAATGGTATCTGGCATTTTGTGAATAAAATGTATTATTCAATATAAATTATGGTCTACATATTTACTATTTTAATTTAATTCACCATCGTCATTCCCTGCCCCTCTCGGTCCAATATTGAACATAACCATGTCTCACGATCTTACACCACACTCTATCCGTCACCTTACGCTCCTATTGTCTTCCAATTTTATTCCAAATGTAATATTTAACATAATATTTCACAAAAATTACTTGATAAAAATTAAAACAGAAAAGTTTTATATATTATATATTTTTAGTAAGGCTAAAAAATGATGTTATCAATCATATACAACAAGCCTGCTGTCATTGTTAACAACATATACAACAAGCCTGCTGTCATTGTTAACAGCATACACAACAAGCCTGTTGTCATTGTTAACAACATACACAACATGCCTACTGTCAACATGATTGTTAACAACATACACAACATGCATGCTGTCATTGTTAACAACATACACAACATGCATGCTGTCATTGTTAACAACATACACAACAAGCCTGCTGTCATTGTTAATAACATACGCAACAAGCCTGCTGTAATTGTTAACAACATTCACAACATGTCTGCTGTCATTGTTAACAACATACACAACATGCCTGCTGTCAACATGATTGTTAACAACATACGCAACATGCCTGCTGTCATTGTTAACAACATTCACAACATGTCTGCTGTCATTGTTAACAACATACACAACATGCCTGCTGTCAACATGATTGTTAACAACATATGCAACATGCCTGCTGTCATTGTTAACAACATACACAACAAGCCTGCTGTCATTGTTAACAACATACACAACATGCCTGCTGTCATTGTTTACAACATACACAACATGCCTGCTGTCAACATGATTGTTAACAACATGCACAATTTGCCTGCTGCCATTGTTAACAACATACACAACATGCCTGCTGTCATTGTTTACAACCTACACAACATCCCTGCTGTCAACATGATTTTTTAACAACATGCACAAGTTGCCTGCTGTCATTGTTAACAACATACACTAATTTTGATGTCTTGAATCTTGGAAAATGATAATTCATGTATAAGTCATCATGTACGCTGATTAAAACGAATACATTTTGTTGATTTGTCATAATTTTGAGAGCTTTCATTGACTACCTTCATAATTTTTGCTGGTGTTTCTCGAAATGATTATAACATACACAAATAAATAATATTTAGTGATAAAAATAAAATCACTATTAGTTTTCCTTCACTTAAGCTTTCTTTTGAAATATTTTACTACTAAAACAATATAATACAAACAAAACAATGTCATAAACTCATTTACGCAATTTGTAATATATCATAGTGAATTTATTATCAAAAAACATTATTCCAATTATCACACCTGCGAAAGTTTTATAACAGTTATTTGTTTGAGTCAATAAATTGGATTGATTTGATACCCTCTTATTGACTCACAATGAGAGGGTGGTGAAATGATGATAAACAAGTAAATTATATTTTGTAATTTATTTTTATCAAACACTGTTTCTTCCACTTTTTTGTAACGGTATAACCCTACCGGTTTCAAGGGTTTCGCGTCCTCTTCGGGGGAGCACAAACAATGTTTGTGCTCCCCTGAAGATGAGGCGAAAGCCTTGAAACCGGTAGGGTTATACCGTTACAAAAAAGTGGAATAAACAGTGTTTGATAAAAATAAATTACAATGTCTTTAAACCTCCACAACGTTAATGCCTTAACTATAAACAACATAAATTATATTTATAGGTAAAAACAAGGTCACCTTTAGATTTTGTCTATTCACGGTAATTCTTAGTACATGCAGTGTCTTGTAAGCATATTCTCGACTTGTTTGTGATATATGACATTACGGGCTAAGAAAATTTAGACAAAAAAAGATAACTTCTTTTTAAATAATGGTCGTGAACTCTTATATATGAAGGAGTATACGTTAGTGTCAAGTAATGCAAAAGATAACTGTATCGCTTCGACTATTAAGTGCCCATGAACCATTTGATTTTTGACAGCTGAAGTACTTTTCCAAACCCCTGTAAAATTGTTTCTATACTGATATTTCTGAATACTTGAAAGCATGCGAGTAATGAATGACATAAAAGCATTTTTTTTTTGCATACATGTCATTTGGCTTTTCGAAAGATACAAAAAATATTCCAAGTACAGACAGTACAAAAATGTTATAATATCGTAAATAAGATGTAATTAACTGGAAAAAAGTTGAAATGTGATGAGTTTTTTTTTATATTACAAGTATTATAGTATTTTTCTGTAAAATGAATTCAATTTAAATGCTTCCTTACTATTTTTTGCCCAATGTCGATAATTTATTGAAGATATATAATTGACTAAAATTTCTTAAATATTTAAAACTCTATTATTTTTAGTTGGTGTTCTAGAATTCCTTGAAAAGTTATTTTATGTGTTAAATCTTTAAATACATTTTGTCAAAAGTTTATTATTGAGATGACTACATTTTTAAGTTAAAAAGCGTAAAATACGAGTTAGTTATTACTTCTTTATTGCACAACTTATTTTGGCGAGTAGTAACGCTATCAAACATGGTTATGGTATATATTTTTTTCAAATTAATCCAGTGAAATATCAATATTTCTATAAGAATAATATTAATTTACAAAATAAGTCTTTGACTTGCATGTAAAATTAAAATTGATTCGAAATGGATTGTGGTATAGGAAAATATAAAAGTGACCAAAAATCATGAAGTTTGTGAGATTTTTTTTGCCTTCAAGACTAGGTTTCAATGAATACAATTCGGAGATTACTTTCCTAAATAAATTCGCTATGGTCACTTATAATATTTTTTTGTACAGATTATATAATTCTTGATCACAAAAGCTACTGGTTTTTAAAAATACGTTTTTTTATGTTAAGGATTAAAAAAAGTGCGTTAAAAGACATTAATTTTTATCTATCATTTGGTCTAATAAGTAATTCACAAATATTTTTTACTCACGCATATTCTCATTTTTTGTTACCAAATTTATACGCCAAATTTCAAAATTCAGATTTACGTTATTTAAATACCTAGGTTATAACATATTATATTCCTCCCGTTTTCTCCGTTTGATAGCATATCATCGTTTTTTCGAACTGTTACCAACTTTACACAAACAAATATAATGTCATTTGAAAGATGACATTTCAGCAGTTATTTTAATAAAATTTTCCTCTGGTGAACCTTAAAGTTTTTTTTGGGAAATGTTAAATATGTCAGAAAATAAAGAATATCTTCGTCGTATTATGCTTTTATTTCACGGAAAGGCAAAAAAAAACGCGCCTTGTGAAAATAATTGTTCTGTGTACTGAGCCGGTGCTGTAGATGATTCAACGTGCAGAAACGAGTTACGGATATTAAGAGAGGGGTATGTTGATGTCAAAGACGCATCTCGCGCTGGACGACCTATCGCCACATACATAATCAAGGATAAAATCATTACTATGATTGATAGCGACCACCATTTCAGATCGGTCGACACTTGAAATTGACCAGGTACTGAACATTACTACCACCACTGTTTACCCAAGAGACTTTTTACCCAAGAGGATGATCGACATTTACCGCTACTGTTTTACGACTTTTTAACCAAGCTTAGAATGACCAACATTTTCTCATTTACTCAAGTTTAGGATGATCAACAAGCTCGACACTCGGGTGTCACATTCATTGAGATATTTCAAATGAAAAAAATAATGAAACGATTACTTGCTCGCGACTCGCTACTTAAACGTAAAGAAAACAATTTTTTTTTCAAACGAATCATCACTGGCAACGAAAAGTTTATTATTTACAAGTAGTCGAAAAAGATCATGGTCACAGAGGGGTTTGCCAGCAAAGACGACCGGAAAGTCTTGAATGCACCCAAAAAAGCCATGCCGTGTATCTAGTGGGATTGGAAGGGTATTATTATGTACTATGTATGAGTTGGTGTCAAAAAATCTAATTATTGATTCCAATAAGTAGTGCTCACAATTGGCCAAATAAAAGGAAGCAATCGATAAGAATAATGAAAGGAAAATTTATATAGCGCTGTTTAGAAAGTAGAATATCCTCAAGGGTGTTCTAAGTAGAGGCTAGGGTTGTCCAATAGACAAGTTGTTTTTATAACTAACATAACAACGCCATACCACACCTTTCTATGGTCACTCAGTAAAAAATGTAACTCGGCTTACATATTTTAGTGCATTCACCAAATAGTCCCAGACCTTGTACATTCTGACTATCATTTGTTTCGATCTTTGCAGAATTATCTTAACTAGTTGCAACCCGTGAAATATTCACGGAAGTAAAACAACTTCTACATTTATGAAAATATATATTCATAAATGTAAAATTTGTTTATATACTCGTATATATCATTTATACATCGCCCCCTTTTACACCGGTTCAAAAATTGTTACCTAGGTATTTAAAATTCGTTCAGTATCACGGACCCACCGAGGTTCAAATTTCGAATACTTTCGCAGAGAATTTAAGTATTCCTCTCTCGCTCTCTTGTATTAAAAATTCAATTATCGTATTCTTTCTTTGACGACAACCGCCGTACGGGTGTTGGCCTATTTATATTATGATTGTGTACATTTATCAAATTCGAACGCCAAAATCACTTCGATCAATTTTTTGTTAAGAAATCCCAAAAATTCTACAAGAGAGGAAGGAATCATTCAGCTACTGGAAAGATAGAAGAATATCATAGAATAAAATGGCACAAACATAATTGATTAAACTTATTTCTGGATTGACAGGTAATTTAAAAAATCACCGTTAAAATTAGGACGAATATGTGCTACAACCTTGTGATATATTCTACAACAATATATTGTATTTTTATAACGAATATGTGCTACAACCCTATGATATATGCTACAACAATATATTGTATTTGTATTACGAATATGTGCTACAACCCTATGATATATGCTACAACAATATATTGTATTTTTATTACGAATATGTGCTACAACCCTATGATATATGCTACAACAATATATTATATTTTTATTACGAATTATGAATTTGCATTTTTTTAGTTAATGCCATAAAAAACTTATATTTTTCATATACATATAGTATACAAAATATTAATTTATAGCTCGTCTATTGTTTTGTGATCGAACATGTCGAAAAATTACTTCTGTTGCATTTTGATAACTTAACAATGCGTTTGATATTAGTTTAATTTCACATTATTATTGGTATTGTAACATGTAGTGCATTATTTAATCACAATCCAAAGACATGTAATACGATGAATTTAGGCTAATAATTCAAATATTGAATGAATGTAAATTTATTGTATATGCATTTAAATAACATACATAACATATACAAAATAACAGACGCAAATAACATACGAGTATACAAAATAACAGACGCAAAATGTATGATTTTCATCTAAAACATAAATTTCAATTTTCAAACATAGTGATTAAACATAATATTATGTTTATTTTTGACCTCAACAGGAATCATTAAGGGCGAGATATATTACTCATTTGTATTGTTATTTTATCTCGTTGTTTTTGTATTCTTTAACTTCAAAAAAGTATCTTAATCATGCTATGCAGATTAATGATCAATATCTCAAAATTGTTGTTTGGGGTATTTCAATTCACAAATGTATGATATTATTTTTGACCAACGAATGAATTGGCGATCCCTTAATATCTAAAATTTAAAAAAAACTTAACTCCTTTTTAAATACGGACAACTCAATAAAGTGCTTCAGTCAAATTTGGAAAAGGGGTTTATAAAAACAACCAAAATTCTTCCACATGATTGATTTATATAGAGGTTAATTAATCCATTAGAGTTAATTAAAAAAAAATAGAGAGAATATATCCAATTTTATTATTTAATTTGTTATTTGTGGTCAAATAATATTCTTTCGTCGTATTATAAATGTACAGTTCCTTTTTAAATCGTTAATAATCTTTATATTTGATCAGCGGTATTAAATTTTATAAAACGTACAACGGAAATATTGTACTCGTATTATGTATACTGTTTCCCTTTGTCAAGAAAATATCTCTTCAAGTGTTCACTCACATAATTACATTTTAAAATAATTAGGTTGAATATTTACCTCTCGTCATCTTCTTGCATAATAATTAACTTACATGTTCCGTAATGTGGTCACTAAAACGCTGGCCCTAGATAATACGGATGAATTATGTAGAGCAGGGAGCAGCCAAGTCATGGTAGGTAAAGAACCGGGAACTATAAAAGAGGCGTTCCTTTGCCCTATAACGTCATTCTACTCAGATCCTTCTACTTGAACACTGTAGGGCGGTGTTATCTAGTGATACTTATCTGAAATCATAAGCGTTAACTTACGGTTAAATATTTAGTTATTTTTTTAAGAAAATTTAACTGTTGTTTTTTTTTTCGCTATCCGAGTCCAAGAAAGTTGTGCAATGAATACGGACATCAGGATAACGGTGAGTTATAGTAGATAAATCTATATTTTTATTATTTTATTATTATTAACAAAATAATTCATATAATAATAATATTTCCTTGGATATTAGTATACAGTATATACGTTAATTTGAAGTTTATATTATCTTGTTAAATTATTAAAATTCTTAGTAAATATATTTACTTTTATATTAAAAAGTTCGCCAGATATATTTCAAGTGGTTTATTAACATTATTTTTTAAAAATAAGTACCCATGCTCAAAGAAGGACTTATACAATATTCATGGGAGTTTACACATTTTTTAAATGTATTTTCTTTTCTTGTATAAGCTTGCTTTTATAATATTGCGTTTACTGAATGCGAGATTTTCATTTAAGATTGTACGCATATTTTTTGTCGATAAAAAGTATATGTTTTTGTTATTTCTTTTAAATATATTTTTCCAACTGGTGCGTATTTGTAAGACTTTTAATTGCTTGCGTTTAATATGACAGTTGAAAATATTTTTTTCCTTCCATATCGAATATTTTTCTAGTTTTTAATTGGCTTAGTTGTATTAAAATATATGTATTGGCGAATGAAATAAAGCGTTTTATAAAAATATTGAATTTTCAAATATTTTATCATTTAGATAGTGAACATATTTCTTTTCACTTTAAACTGATAAAAATATTCTATTACAATAAATAATCGTTTTTTAAATAAATTTTTTGATTTTTTCTTTTGCTTCAGGTTCGTTTCCTCTTCCTCCTTGCATTCCTTACATTAGGAGATGCATTTTTCTTAAGATGGAGTTCTGAACCATCGTAAGTATTATATAAACAAATTAATTTAAATTTCCAAATAACAATCTTCTTCTTGACTGACGTTTATTTAACGAAATAACCACTGTGATGTCTATTGTATCCTATATATTTGAATTAGTGCATATTGAGGGTCATTATTTTATAATTTATATAAACAATTGCAAATAGTTACAACTGACTGAAATAATATCATTAAAAATATGTTGCTGGGAAATAAATACACGTTTTCTTAACATTTTATAATTCGCATTAAAAAACGCGATATTAACAGACATTTTCACAATTCATGTAATCGAAAAATAATGAAGTGCGTGCTAAGTTACAATGTAGTAATACAAATACGTAAAAAATGTGATGCATTCTTCTTATGAACGATGAAATGCTCGTTTATGAATGAATTAAATTGCATTTCAGTACGAGATTATGAAGGAAATAAATTGATTGCTTGCACTTTCATGAGTGTTTCATCAATGTTAAATATGTTAAGAACAAGGTTAAAAATAAAGAAAGCAAAACTTAATTATTTCCCGATACTTAAACATTTGCAAAAATTTAAATAAAGAGTTCGTATAATTTTTTACTTTGCTTATTTAAAATAATATTTTAGAGCTCTTTTCGTTTAGAACTTAATAAAGAAGATATAATAATTCTCAATTTTATTATTTATAAGCCGATAAAATTAATATGGAAAGAAACGTATTATGGTTTAATATTTACCGAAGTTTAGGTACTCACTTTTTTTAAATGTGTCAAAGCTTTTAATGTATCAAGTTTGTAACAAATTTATAAATATAAACAAACAATTGAAATCATTTCAGCTGTTTAATCGAATGTTTAATCGAAAAAAAATATGTTTTGCAATTCCCGTTGTACTCGTATATTCAAGCAACTATTGATAAAAGTCCAATCAAGTATTGATAAAATAGCATGATGTAAATTATGAAGTGGAAATTTATTCATGTTGATGAAATTGAAAGATAGTTCTTTTATTAAAAAACTAAGGATATATTGATTTAACTTATATTGCTATTTGAGAGCGCCAAACGTAATCAACAGGAGATACAGTTAATGTGATTAGGAGTATTCAAAATAAATACTTGTGTAATAATTGACTGATTATTATTATGTAATATTTTCAAACAATATTCCTCATTAGTCATTAATATTCTCACATTTTTCTTACTTAAAAAAACAGTCAGATATATTATAGTTCTTTAACTTGATCTGTTTTTATCAACAGACAAACCGTATCGGCGAAAGCTTGGGTTCCCGGGCAGCTGGCTCAAGTTTCGCAGGCGTACCGAGGATATGGATACTCGCCCAGCGTATGGGAGCAGCGCAAGGTATACCAGAGCCCTAGCGCCATGGAATACCCCCCGATCCCGATCAGCGTGCCCCTGCAGGCCAGCCTGACTCCGGTGTCTCTGCAGCACGTCCAGCTGGTGCCCTGCATGTGCCCGGTGGCGGCTGAAGAGGCTGAGAAGCTCCACGAGGCCGCGGGGCCCGGGCCATACCTGGCCCAAGCTCAGCCACTCCAACAGCAGGACCAGAATAACAAGCAGTGACAATCGACAAAGACAATATCTGCATTTGATGTCTTTATTACACTCGTCGAATTCGGTTTTGACGCATATTACTTGCTGACGCATGCGAAAAAACAACAGATGATGAATATGGATATTAATAATACTTCAATAATTTATTTACAGCATTCATAAGATTTAATATTAAAAAAAAAATGGTTGTTCAACACGTCGAATTTAACAAGTGTTTTAAGAATACAATTTGCCTTTGTTTATCGTCTCAATATGAATTATTTTATATAAATCAATGAGCTGAAATGAATCCATTCATTTAATATAACTTTTTAAAGCAACACATAATTTAATTGCCACATTTTAACAATAAACCTTCTCTTAAAACTAAAGTACAAATAAAATAAAATTAACGTTATTATGATATGGTATTCCTATGGAGAAAATATTTTTTTAGAAATTAAATATTCATTAAGAGAGCCTTTTAATATAATTATTTATTTATTTAATTTACTATAGTGTCACTGAGAAGACATACTCGTATGTAAAAGATTTTACTGAATCTTTAACTAAGACTGAAGTACCCAACTGAAAGACTGAAAGCTTTTATTTATTTATTTTAGATTTTAATTTACAATCATGTTTTATTACATTAAACTGAAAAATAAAATATTTAATTTGAGACTTTGTTTTACTTCAATAAAACGAACATATCCCCACGTTGCAAATGATTTGAGTATTTAATTAATTCATTTATTTGAAGCGATTTTTGCAAAAAAACTGCTATCTGTTTTCATTATTTCTAAGAATATTATTCGTAGTTTTAACTTTCTTATGAAAATGGTCATTTAAGCAATGTATAGCATGGATATTTAAGTCAATTCAAATAACAATTAGTTTTATTTATAAATATTACATTTTTAATCTACTGAATTTAAGGTGTCAACTCTAATATACAATATAAAGATACCTAGTTATTGCATAATAAAGTAAAATATTGTAACATAAAGAAAATCATTGTTTGTATGCAGTATTTATTATAACTATCTAAATCGAGGATAATTTTTGGGAAGTTTGTGTGAAGATAATTGTTTTGAATAATTTCATCAATATTTTTTTACATAAAACAACTATCTTATATATTTTGCTTTATTCTCATATCTACTCTTTAAATGAAAGCGAATATTTTTACCTATTTTTTGTATTTATTTGCTTGTAAATTACTAAATTTAAAGCTTATTGTATTTTTAGTTAATTTGAATTAAAGTTGCCACATGGCAATAACTACACTTGTTTTTTTTATTATGGAAAACAGCGATAGTATAAACAAGACACAAAAAAGTTCTATTTTTTCTGTATCAAATCAAAACGACACTTATTTTTTTATTCCTGATGAAACTAAATATTTATTTGGGGTGGGTTCATAAATTAGACGATAATATTATATATGAAGTACTTATTTGTGTTTATTTGTATAGGTTAAGTGAGCGAATTTAATATAAATCTAAATATACATTTTTCCGTGTGCAGAATATAAAATGTAAGGTTAAAGAAATAATTTAATTGTTGTATAAAACTATTCTTAGTGAGAATTTGAAAGTTTGTATAACTTATTTATCTTACGTAAAATCCAAGATTAAATAGTTTTACTTTCAATTTTAAGACTGAAAACATCAAATTTTTAATAATTACTATTGATAGTGGAATTATTTATAGTATCTTTTTGAAATTCGTTGAAGACAACTATAATTTATCGGTTTACAAAATAAGATCAAAAAAGATAATACAAATATTTGTTTCCAAATACAAACAATACAGTTGACTTTTGTGGTACATAGACGGCCAAAAAAATCTCACAACTTACATAATATATTGAATGGGAAATTTTTTCTATCCTTATTTTCCGAATGGGGGTGTTGATACACGTAACATGTGTGTTCCATTAACTCGTGTCACTAATATCCTTTTTTTGTGTCTCCACCCAGCTTAAGGGTATCTTATTGAAAGTTGCAGGCACTTGTACATTTCCCCTTCTTTTAAAATTTCAAACACGATTACCTTTTTATTATTCTCCCTAGTTAAATTATACTTAATTTTTGTTTACGATCACGAAATTAAAAAACTTCAAGGAAACTTAATTTTTCCCTTTCGCTTCTTGACAGGCACAAGCAATTAGCGCATTTTACGTTACCATCATCACATCATATGCTTATTGGGATAGGCAAAGATAACTGATCTCCACTTTGTTTTATCCTGGCATACATCTTTCGCTTCTACCATACATAATATCCTATTATACGATAACATTTATTCGCATATACATCGTCAAGCATACTCTCCTAATTTTAAGTTCACTCTTCTATCTTTCAAAACTTGATTAATTTGGCCACGTTTTTCTCGGACTTACTAAACTTCAACTTTTTTGCTATTCGTATAGATTATTTTTGTAAATCTTTCATCATTCATTTTTATACGTGTCCGAACCATCTCAATAGTCCTTTTTCATCTTAAGCACTGATTTTACTTTCAATCTACAATATTTTCTAATGTCCACATGTTTTATTCTGTTATACATTGTTTTTTCACACATTCTACGAACAGCTCCCATTTCTCTACATTTATCTTACTTTCGTTACTTTTTTTTTTACCGCGTCCAAGTTTTACTTGCATATCGTAATGTTTAGATCGATATTCCATTATGAGCAGCCACCTTTACTTGTCTTAAAATGGTCTGACAGGTTAACACATTGTTTGATCCACCATTCAACAACGCACTTTGCGCGGCCATCAGATATGAGCATACATTTGTGGCGTTATGGCAGAAGTTGATATGTCCGTTTTTTGTCATTTTGTGTTTATTCTCCCAATTTATAGAAAATATTTCTCGGCGTGTTGTGGCAAAACTTGGCATGTCAGTCATTATCCAAACAAAAGATATATCGTTTGGAAAAACTTAAAAAATGGTTATTTATACTGATTTTAACAGCTGATCAAAGTTAATACTTCTTCTCCTGGAAACTAAGGTAAAACTGACTTATCAACTTGTGACATAACGCCACAGAAATATTTATGTTATGTTAGTATGGATACTCCTCTTAGCATACAATCTATGCCAATCAAACGATATTACAAAAAGCTACCAAGTTTCTATCTATCCTATCTTATTTTTATAAAATAAGTGATCCAAAGGTTAATTATGACGATCCACGGTGAAAGGTCAAGTAGATAGATATAAATTAAATTTGATTTAAAACTGATGTAACTCTCTGTATTGTACAGAAAATTCTAGTCGCATTATCTACAAGGATGATAATAACCGAAATAAAGTATGGTAAAACTGATGTAACTCTCTGTATTGTACAGAAAATTCTAGTCGCATTATCTACAAGGATGATAATAACCGAAATAAAGTATGGTAAAACTGATGTAACTCTCTGTATTGTACAGAAAATTCTAGTTCCATTATCTACAAGGATGATAATAACCGAAATAAAGTATGGTAAAACTGATGTAACTCTCTGTATTGTACAGAAAATTCTAGTTTCATTATCTACAAGGATGATAATAACCGAAATAAAGTATGGTAAAACCATAATCATAAAATTGTGGATAAGTAGTATGTACGGGAAATGGAAATAAAAATATAAAAGCGATATAACTCTACGATGCATACTAATAACTAATAACCAGGACCTTTGGAGGAATAACGCTGCCAGTGAACATGAACCCAATATTTTCCCCTTAATATATTTATTAGCAAAATGCTGTTTCCTTTCAATTAATGTGAACAATATATGATTGTCTTAAAATATTTTGAAAAAAAAATGCAAATTAACTAAATATGTTGAAAATCAAAAATAAATGATAATATTGACAGATAAAACATATAAACTCTGTTTTAATTTTGGATTTATTTAATTTTTATATCGAAAATATAATTTGTACTCCTAACTTAAAAATTGCATAGTTTTATAGTATTCAGTAGGAATGTGTTAAAATATAATATCATATATTAAATAAGTTTAATTAGTTAAAACTTTATATTGTCCAGAATTGACATTTAAAAAAAATAGTTTTACTATATTGACTTACATAATTGCACAGCGGCTTTAATTTGGTGACACAAATCATCCTAGGGGTGGATTACCTTTTGAAAAAGAGTCATTTTAGTTTAAGCATTTTTTTAACAACAACAAACTTAGAGCAATTGTCTTAATCAATTTCGCCTCTTCAAAACTATAAAAGGTACTATCTAAAAGCTGATAAATTATAAGTAATGCATGAAAAATATTTCAATATTCAAGCAAATTTTCGATAATATTTTCATTGTTCCGGTTTGATGGATGGAAATTCTATCGCTTCTCAATGGTGTCATCCAGCACATTCTCATTTGATGCACTAGTACTATTCATATGTAGAAACAGGCTTGTATTTTTGTATCGACATACTATGGAATATGTCATTTTAATTTAAATAAGAAAAAATACTAACGAAGCTTAAAAGCAGATTTCGAAGCTCTCTAGTACTTAAACACAAAAAAAAATTTCTGCTCTACAAGATATTGTGTTTGCTTTTACGTTACATGTATTATTTTATTTGATTACAAGCCTTCAAAATGGAATTTATTTGATTACAAGCCTTCAAAATGGAATTTATTTGATTACAAGCCTTCAAAATGGAATGTCAAGTAGACAAAAGTGAGCATTTTCGACACCTCCAGTGGACTTCGATGAGGACCACTTAAACCATATTATTCATGAAGATCCCCTTCAAACCACCGTAGAATTGGCTGAGGAGATGAATTGTAGGCACATGACTGTATACCGCCATCTTAAATCAATGGGAAAAGTCCAGCAGTTCGGCGCTTGGATTCCACATGTTTTGAGTGAAAACAACAAAAATCAATTGTCGAACGTTGAAATTTTCTTTCGAATGACATGTAACCTTTACCATTTTGTTTTACTTTTGGTGCTCAGTTTTAAATTTGTAAAAAAACGGACACAACTTATGTTAACACCTAATAGATGACCTCCGTTGTTTAGATGCTCGTCTTCAAACACGGCGGATGCGAGTTCGATTTTTTCGAAGGGTTCCAGTATGGCTTTCTCATAAGGTATCGTTAACATATTCCTGGGTAGTTGACATAGATTGTTACATGGAAATAAACCAGTTGGGTGGTACTGTATAACATACAATGAATATTTATTGAAATATTAAAGTTGAATGAATTTAGTCATCTAAGTGCACTGCACAAATTATACCCAAGAGCAAGTCGACCCTGTTAATAATACACATAATCATAAGTTGAACCCGAAAAAAACAATTGGATATCTTATGAACATTAATGTATACATTTTGACGTATATACGTGTATGCGAAACGGAACCAAACCACATTTTACCCGCTCTGAGATAATTGGGGAAATATCATTTTTATCTGTACGGGTTGTTTGGAAAGTTTTTTCAATAGGATTTAACAGTGAAATATAGGAGTACAATAAACAGGACTGATATTTTAGCAAATACAATATTTAATTATGCTTTTTCGATATGTCAAATAAACCAAAAAGGGTTGAGACCTTCTTGTCAACATACATTTATTTCAGAGAAAAGTATTTTACAGCGGTGGATTGGAAATATTTTTAAGCAAATTGAATAAAATGACGGTATTTAAAACTATAGGCAAATTTTTAATTTATGAGAAAGAATATTTTTAGCTTATAATTCATTTCATAAACCATAGAATTGATTTAATACTATACAAAACAAATACGTTTAAAGTGCTGCTGTATTATACTATTATCTTCACAAGTCTTATTTTTTATTTTATAAAAAGCATATAGGACCAAATTTTTACGACATAATATGACTTCCGTCATAATTTCGACTTATGTACTATCTCCCAACACAGGGGTTCTATTGCTTGCCAATTTTATTTTATATAAAGCATATAGGACCAAATTTTTACGATATAATACGACTTCCGTGATAATTTCGACTTATGTACTATCTCCCAACACAGGGGTTCTATTGCTTGCCAATTTTGTTTTATAAAAAGCATATACGACCAAATTTTTACGACATAATACAACTTCCGTGATAATTTCGACTTATGTACTATCTCCCAACACAGGGGTTCTATTGCTTGCCAATTTTTATTAAAAAAAAAATTCTCTCCCGTATCAAGATATTTTAAAAGGATTTCAACCTGGTTTTTATTTTATACCTCGTTAACATCTTTCTGGTCGGTCAGAAGAGATTTCCAATTGATAATTAATCAGCGCAGGTTGTACTGTATACATAAAAAATGTACTACAATGCAATATGACGCAGGATTAAATAAACAGGGTTAGTTATCGAAACCCCCGAGGCAATTTGATATCACCGCTGACTCTTGTTAACATCTAAATTATTATTAAGCCACTTGTATGGTTTCCTGTTGAAGCATATTTTAAAATATATTTTGTCAACTGAAAAATAAAAGTTCGATGTGAGTTTTCAGTGAATCACAATCATTGTATGTATTGTATTTACAATAGGTAAGATTAAAATATCTTAAAATCTAGTTATAAAGTAACTACTCTTCTGCAAGTTTCATGAGAGGGAGAATATTTTATCAACAAGGAGGTGTTGAATTGATTGGAGTTATTGATAATTTTTAATTCTTATATGAGAGTTAAAAAGAAGAACGGTAATAGTAAGGTTTTTAAAATCTGTGGAGTTTTATGTGTGAAATAAAGAGACGTGAAGATCATGACTAAAGTCGATGTCACTAATATGATGCAAGAAGAAGCATTTAGAAGGTTCGGTCATATAGAGATAATGAATTACAGAAGAATGACTAAACAAACATATATGTGAGAAGTGTAAGAGGCTTGTGAAAAAGGTAAACTGAGTTAAACTTATATGGTTTGAGAAAAACGGATTTTTAAAGCAATTAAATCTAACGCCATTAAAGATTATCCACAAAAAGAAATGCAAATGTT